>JBBPOL010000158.1:0-18915 GCA_038091435.1 Leccinum variabile | reverse complement strand
CCCAGATCAGATATCACACCGCTGGGATATAGCCATTTCCGAGATTTATTGTGATAAATAAAACACAGATTAGCTTTTGTGAAGCCAGAAAGTAGTGGGAAAAATCCAACAAAATCAGGGATAACAGAATTCAATCATGGGAAGCATTTCTTAGTCTGGGGTAAGTGTAAGATATTGGTTATTTGAGGTTAGGAATATTGGCAAAGACAAGGGTTAAATGTAACTGAGTAATTAGCAGTGGGAAAAATCAGAAAAAATCAGTGATTATGGAAAGCAATAATGGGCATATTTTGTTAGTCTGGGTTAGGAGGCAAATCTTTGTCAGTCTGAGTTAGGAGACAAAACATTGTTTAGTCTGGGTTAGGAGGCCAAGATTTGTTAGTCCTGCCAGTGGTTAGGATGCAACACAATGTTAGTCTGGGTTGGGGGCCACATATTGGTTAGTCCAGGTTAGGAGGCAAATATTAGTCAGGACTGGTTAGGAGGCAAAACAATGTTAGGTGGAGTTAGGGATATTGGGGATATTGGCAAAGACATTGGTTGGATTTGGTTAGAAGGCAAACAATGTTAGGGGGGGTTAGTGTGCCTCAAAATGTTTGGTTACTGTCTGGTTAGTGTGCCTTGTCATGGAAAAGTGTAGTCAAGGTACTATATGAACAGCCTGTCACAGCCTGTCACAGTCTGGAGAAGACTGGGAGTAGTCTGTCATACATCTGGGACAAATCTGTTATGTATCTGTCGGACCACTGGAGCTGTGAAGGTCAGTTTGCTGATAAGTTAGGTAGTGGTTCATAATCCACTGATGGTGACCTGGTCAAGGGGTCTTGATTTACTTCTGATAGGAAAGTCTGGGATCCAACTATATCACAGCGATGAGATGAAGAGTGTTTGCACGTGTACCGGTGCGGGTGAGGTGGGACAGTAGAAAAAGTTTTGTTTTTATGAAGGCAACCTCAATCCAATAAAGACTATGGCACCTCGACTCGAACTTCAACTATGGAGAGGGGACTGTATAGGAAGGAGGGAATCCAACCAGAACAAGACTGGCCTGTTCGGTTGCTGCATTTAAGTATTTATACTACAAGTACATGTGCACGGACCAGCTTAGGGCAGGTCTGACTAAGCTATGCTAACTATATAAGGTAACTGTATCCAACGGGTCTTACCAGGACATGTCATGTGATTGCTGACTAAGCAGGTCATGTGACATTGAAAGGAAAGATAAAGAAAGCTGATGTAATTGGTCATGTGATCTAGTCACATGACTTCGGTTGGTAGAAAATGAAGAGAGGAAAACAAGGTTCGTAACAGAAAGCATGATTATCTTGCTGTCCAAAGCCCAAGTTGATGCAAACCAGTTTTCCATGGCTCGACCCTGATCATGTCAAGAAGCCAGCCACTCTGATGAAGAAATTCATTGCTGTATTCATCAGTATCAAGGCAGGTGACCATTTGTTGGAGACAGATGGTGCATGCAAAATGCGGTGTTTTGTCAACAAGTTAATCACAGACACCATGATTATGAATCACATGACAGACAAGTGGACTTGGTATGACAACATCTATGCGCAATCACAGCCTCCTGTTGGCAAAAATGCACTGTACCTCTTAGATGCAGCTCTGCCATTGGACCCAACTGAAACAGTAGGCAATCAAAATGCTCGCATGCAAACATACATTGAATTGTACACTGCAAATCTCAAGAAAATGCAACACATCACCAGCATTGCTTTGTCTGAGGCTCTGGGTCTTGTATTTGACAACAAGGCAATTCCAAAAGTCTTGACAGCCCTGAATATGTTCTTGGATGTGAGTGGTACTAGATTATGCTAACATAAATATGTCAGGAACTCAAGGAATATTCCGAAGTTGCCATCTATCACAAGCAAGATCCCACTACGGAATTCCAGTTCGGTCAAACAACCAAGGAAGAAATAGACAGGTTCTATCCTATCAAACTTGTTGAAGCTATGGATGAAAAAGAGGCTGAAGGCTGGACTGCAGTACAACTGGGATCAGTGACAGCAAAATTGAAGGCTCTACCTACATATGAAGACAAGACTGCAGCCACCTGGAAAGCTGAATTGGATGCAAAGAAAAAGTTGCAAGACAACGAGCAAAAGCGCCAATCTGAATACAAGGATGTCACAACCTTACAAACAAGACAAGTGGCAATCACTCACCAGAAATGATAAGGTCAGTCAAACTCTTTGATACAATATTTCTGTGCTCAGGCAATCCATTTACATTCTTCATATATTTAGCCAAGTCGAAAATTACCTCTGCTGCATTCATTGTTGATAGTGACAATGATAACCTCCAAAGGATCCATTAATGGAGGCCAGATTGTCCAAAACCTTGACTAAAGGTAATTCACTCATGGCACATATATATGCTCAAAGCACATTCACAACTTCTAGGCCTCAAGAAAGGTAATAACACCAGTGAATTTGAATCTGACTCTGCTGCAGTCAATTCACGAAAGTATACCATCAATGATGTTCATCAAGGTCAAGACGTTGAGGAAGGTTCCAGTAGACATGGCAGAGGAGTGGCTCACATCTGTCTTGATGACGATGATGTTGACATGACTGACAGTACATAAAATTGTGTTCTCCTTCTGTACATTTTTTTTCTGATTCAGTTGTCATTATAGCTACCAACAAGTTCACTTGGACTGGCTATCAAGCCATGTTCAACCCACAACTACATCAAAGCATTCCAACTTTGAAACAAGTGCCTGCATCTCTTGGAATTCTATATCTTGCAACACAGCATGTCAAATTCAAGCATCCAGGTCATGCAAATCTTGCCACAATGCAAGCATTCATCACAAACACTGCCACTCCACTATCTATGGATGATATTCACCATAAGTTGGTCTTTTCAACAATGTTGTTGATCCAATGAAATGTATCACAAAGTCACAAAGTCTCATTATGGAAGGAAAAGGTAATAGCTTGATGGACTTTAACAAAATCATGCAATAGTTGTTGTAACTAGAATAGCATCACTCATCTATCATCATTTATTCATTATCTTTGTTGTCAATCATCATGATGTAGCATATTGAAAGGACCTTATACATATCTACCACTATTTAGACTCCAGAGTGTACTGTATACTTATCTTAGAATTCATATGCATCTTCTGTCAGCATAGTGGCATTCAGAGCTCCAATGGGAAAAATGTGATTAGGTAAGCAGTTGATGGCTTATAAAAGTAATAGGTTGTGGAAATTTTCATCAAACACATCTTGAACTTGAACCACTACCATCCCAATTTATGTAGCACCAAACAAGTACAAATAACACAGTGCACATCCTAGTGCCAGAATTTGCCATGACATTCCCATCCAAGCAGGTCAGTATATTCATATCTTATTTCATTGCATCAATTAATGATAACCATATGATATCTAGAGTCCTAGTGTTCACCTGGCTGAAGTTGAAGTGAGTGTATAGCAGCAATGACGATGTTGCCAGACTAGAAATTACCATCATAGGATGCCAAGATCATGATGTTGTTGTAATTTATGGAGTCATGACAGAGGGTTTGGGTCTCATTAGTCACAATACCATTGATCCCAGCATCAAAGAAACATTGGATCAGTTCATACAGGCAAGTACACATTGGTTTTCATAATCATATAGCATTGTTGTTCTTACTTTACTTGAACAGGCTATACGTCAACAATCAATTCACCAGATCAAATGTTCTATGAAAATCAACCACATTCCAAGTTGGATGTTGATGAAGCTCAATTTATATCCATCCTTGCAAGACTTCAGGGTTGCAACAGAAGCAGAGGCCGACATGTATTGGTGACAAGGCTTGCCTGAAAATGAAAGAGAAAAGGATATGAGTAGCAACTTTGACAAACTCAGTCTGACTAGCAGGATGTTGGTAGAACCAACACAGAACATTGAGCATAATCTAGTGCTAGAATGTGCAAAGAATTTAAAATAGAAAATTATTACATTATAGCTGCCCTCATGGACGACATGTCAACATAGAATCACAGACCAAGACGATAATTCTGATGATCCAGAAATCATATCAAACTGGAGCATCACACCAAGCAAAGGCAAGGACAAGGGTATGGTGATTACTACATATCTGATCATCTCTAAATCGTAACCTCATACAATGGCAGAGACTACCATGTTATTGACAGTTCCAGAAACACCAGAAACACCAATCAATGAGGATAAAACCATGGGCACCAAGTATCAAAAGAAGAAAAAACTATGAGCAACAATATATTTCAAACCTTGACAAGATAGCTCCATTAACCATTTCACAGCACAGCTGATCGATTACAAGTACAATACAGTCCAGTTTCATATCATCAATCATCTCTTGTCAAGACAAGACTTCATCCAGATGCCAGCATTAATGCGGGTGTTATGGGACTTGTACTGGTCTGCCATGGATATGAACAATTCTCAAATGGCAATGCAAGCAACATTGGAAACTCAGAAATTCTTTGATCAACACAGTGCAAAAGGCCCAACCAAAGATGCCATTATGAACACAATCATGTATACTGGCCTGAAAACACAGCAACCCAAGATCAATGCTGCAATCAAGCTGGTAGAGCTGAAGAAGACCACAACAAGGATGATGAAAGCTAATGGTCATAAGATGTACAATGGTAGTTGGTTTGCCCAATATGCTGCATAGAGCAGAAACTAGTGCTAGGTTGTGCACGTGAGAAAATATTATGTAATCCTCCTTGAACTATATATACAAGCTGTCATGTCATGTTGTGTTTATTTTCCCCTCTTGAATTGCAACCATTACATGCTCTCCTCATAAAGTCTGTATAAACAATGCCAAACAATAGCCAAACAGACTCAACCAGTAAGTACAAGCACCACCAACTTGCGCTCTTTTGTGCTCAATGATGGCATCTTTGCTTGCCAGCAATAGCAACAAACTTGGAGGTATAGACAAAATGTAGCAAGCAAACAAATCATGGTCATAATAATCTAGTCTCACGGCATGGTCAAAAACACAACAGCCATTCATGAAGACCACAAGACTGTAAGTTGCCATTGACTTGCGCTTGTATACAAACATGAACCTGACCATATAATATTCAAGTTGGCCATCATGGTAGGCATTTATCATCTAGTGCTAGATTATGCACCTACTGAGGTCATGCATGATATAGATTTGTAATGATTGCACCATCGTTAGTCTCTAAAACAATATATGTTTTTTTGTCAAAGATCTTGAATATTAATAACTGGAAATACTGCAATGTCGAAAAGCATTGTGGACAAGACTTACATCTCAAAACATGGCAAGTTGACTTGTCATTCACAACAATTGTAAGCTTCCAAGTACTAACATAATAATAATATCAGTTCTCGTCTCTATGCAATCTACCAGTGGAAATAGTTTGCCTCATACAAAAACAGTTGGGAGATCTAAGATCCATAACTACATTCAGTCAAGTTTGCTCGTTTTTCCGAAACCTCAATAAATCAAGATCACCTGGAGGCTGGCTTGCTGTCCTTGCCAGTCAATGTGTTGGGAAAAATTGCGATGGAACTAGATATGAAATCTTTGACATTGTTTTGTGCAACACACAGCTGGCTACACAAAATCAACCGACACATAGGCTATACAGCAGAGTTTGTCAAGCTGAAAAAAAAATAAAAAAAACAAGACAGAATGTCAGAGCTGGATCTACAGGAATGTCACTTTCTCCATCATTTTCAATTGCACTTAGAATCTACATGCGACATTGAAAAAAGGTGATTGCAGTCTTCATACCTTTTCAGTGAGCCTACAGTGCATCTTCAAGGCTCATGGAAATTTGTGTTACTATATACTTTGATGGGAATTAGTTAAGATGAAATATTGCCAAGATTGAAATCAATGTATCAATTATGTTTCGAGATGTTTTTACAGGGCTAATTCTTGAGGTAAATCTATGTTTTATCAACATACATCTCGATATTGGTCATATCTCAGTGTTTCTATCACTACATTGTCAATTATAAGCAAAAATGCTAAACTTTGTTCTAATGGTCGACATGATTACTGCCTGTGAAGATTTGATCCATCGGCAATTATAAGCCAAATTTGAGAAAAATCAAGATGAAAAATCCCAGACTTTGACCTAATATCACTACTGGTGATCTAGGCAATTGTATGCTAAAATTCCAAAAAATCAAGACCAGAAAATCTAGAGTTTGTCCCAGAGATAGACATGACTAGACAAGCAATAACCATGACCAAAGTCAGTAATTTTATGATGAAATCAAGCCAATTCAGACAATACTGCATCTTTTTGTAATCCACTCAAGGTTACACCATGTTATGACATGATTCCAGTGAGCCTACAGCACATTTTTGAGGGTCATGGAAATGTGTGTTACTTTTTGTAATTCTGTTATGGTTCTCGAAGGACCCCCATCTCTTTTCTTTTCCTTTGTCTTTCTTATCTCACATTGTTGTCATCACGATCTCGAAGACCAGTCTCGTCTCTCGAAATCGTCTTGAATCTTCCTTGCCACTCAGTCTTCGATCCCTCGACCCTTGTAGCCTTCCTTGTCCCTCGTCTCAGACCTTCCCCTCGAGGCTACTCTTGTTCCTACCCGGACCAAGCGTAACAAATTCAGTCGTGTTAGACTATAATTTTCAGAGTGTATCTGTGTAACTCAATCATGCAATAAAGACAATTTCTCTTACCAAATCCAAGTGAAAATTGACAAAACCTGATACAAAAAAAAACAGACTTTGTCTTAGAGTTATTATTGACCACATACAAATTTCAACACTCCAAATGACCAACAATGACATTTGACTACCCAAGAATAAGTTTTGATGCCTTATCAATCTGTTCTTTGCTCACTCCTTTTTGAGAACAGGTTGTACCCAATCTCTTCCGAGTCGCCACATATCCTGTCACCTGTTTGATCAAACATTTCTGGGACATGATATGTGTGTTTCAACCACGTTTGTCGATCTGCGCATTTGTGGACCCCTCGGGATATGTGTGTTTTTGTTATCATTCTCCATCTGCGCATATCAGGACCCCTCAGATATGCACATTTTTGTTATCATCGTCGTTCTGTGCATATCAGGGGGCATGGGATATTTGCAAATAGACTATCAAAGAGACGTGATTTCTACAATAAATTTGAGCTATTAAACATGAAATTTGGTGGTCATTTGATCAAGAAACATCTGAAATTTAGAAGAAAAGTTGAACAATTTTCAGGTCAGCCAAATCAACACATTGTCCTATGGTAATTAGACCGAACATGCAACATTATGATATACAATACCAATGCTCACCAAAGCAACGTGAACCAACCACACCAACAGTCAGAAGTAGCCAAAATCAAGATTCATTGGCAAAGTGTAGGCAAACTTGAATCATTTGTAGATCAGCCAAATCAAGACATTGTCCTATGGTTATTAGACCCAAAATAATGATGTGATCATTGACTATCACATTGAATACATAAGCAACACACATTGACTGCAGCCATGGTCAGAAATAGCTAAAATCCAGATCAATTTCCAAAGTGTAGGCAAATTTGAAAAATTTGCAGATCAACCAAATCAAGATATTGTCCTATGATTATTAGATCTAAAATAGCAGGATTTTCACAGTTGCCACGCTATTGATAAAAGGGGTATTTCACACTTTTATTGCTGAAATCAAGTAGCATAGTAAATTTCAATTGTCTGTGGATTAACCAAGTCAAGGAATTGCTACCTTCCATCATGTACTTTGTCCACCCAAGCAATGTGAAACCAACCAAGATCTAGTGAAGATCTAGATTTATCAGCAAAGTGTACACAAACTTGATTTATTCGTAGATTGATGAAATAAATGTCGACCCACGGTTATTAGACTCAAAATGATCACATGATAACTGTAAACCAACCATTGTGACAATGAAACTAGCCAAAGTCAAGATTGATTGATCAAAACTTGTCCTAGTCACTAGCAAAAATGAAGCCAAATAAATCCCAGATCTATCATTGTGGTTATTGACCATAAGCAAAAATGCTAGACTTTGTCCTAATGGTCGACATGATGCACACGGTCACGTATATGCTGCACAAGATCTTTTGACATTTTATGAACTGCCTTGAATGCGAGTATCTTTGTTATTTCGCACTATAGTATCCTCAATCCTGTCGTCAAAATCAAATTCAGGGACCAATGCATGACATGCCTTTGGACCATTGCAGACGATATGTCAACTGTGGAGAAACACATTGAGGCATTCTCAGCCTACTCTGCTGATCTCTGCTGAAGTGGCTCAATAATAATGTCTCTTGAGAAGTTGCTCAGCTTAGTTGTGGACAAAGTTGACCCTTCGGAAAGATGTACAGTACAAATACATTGGTTAGTTTGTCAGGACAATTACTCTCTGGTCTACTTTTTCTGTATCAACTGCAGAATTTCTTCAACTTCCCCCATGCTCACCTCGGTTTGAAAGGAGAAGGTTTCCTTGGATCTGCAGTGTATGTAAGAGATTAAAACCTGTATAAATGAGAAATTGTCAGGCAATGCACTTATCATTCTGCGCCTCATTTGCCCATTCTGGCATAGTGCCCAAATACACAGTGCGCAGCCATGCACATGGCATCCACGTTCACTAATATATCTACACCTAGTAGTACTAACGGCTGTGTTGATACACGCCTTAGTTGCATTGTAGTATAGCCTCTGTAGCATGGACCAAGTATCGGTAGTATAAAAATGTGAATGCAGCCAACTGAACAAGCTAGTCTTGTTCTCGTTCGATTCTCTCTAGCAACGACAGTTGCCTTCTTAGCTTGCTTTTAGTGTTAGGTGTGCCAGACGCTGTATAGTGTCTAGAGGTCACCTTCAGTAAGAGAAGGATTTTGTTCAGATCCAAAGCATGTCAAGCACTGCTCCCCAATCTACTTCAGAGCACTATCCCATGTTGGTCTCTGGAAGGATTCTACTTCAGCTGGATCCTTGTTCAAAAGTGCAGGGCCGAGAAATTCCTCCCCTCTTTCCCAAATATGTTGCTGTATATACTGCCTCTTGCTGCATATTGTTTTGAGCTATATCAACAGCAAATAAGATCACTTGCTAATTCCCCACATTGCAACTATTCAACAATTGGATCACTTGAGGTACTAGGTATTCATACATTGCTGGTGGTAGATCTATATATGCTGTACTGTGTGTTTCTGAGATGGAAATCAAGAACAAGGTCAAGAAAGGAAAAAAAAAAATGTATGTCATTTGAAACATGGGGAAGATGCTGAGAAATCCTACTTGTGTTGATTCAGGCATGTCAATTGTCTTTTTTATTTTTTGAAAATAAAAATTGATGAAATGGTAGAACTCAGGCAATTGATCACTCAAAATATCATACCTCCCATTGCCAAACTCAGAGAAATGGTGTTCTGGATTCCAGCCGCACATTGTGACAGTCACGAGCAGAAACAGATGTTGCATGGATACCTCACAGTCTCACGCTTTTCCAGTATGACCACATTAAGGACTTGATTGCTGTCAGAACAAAGAAGATCAGTGTCAAGGTGAGTATGGAAGAGACCTGAATAGGAAGGAAGTCCATAGCGATGGCAAAGATAATGGGGTAGCTCTTTCGTCTGCTCTGTGATGAGCCATAAGCCTATAGACAGTATAGACACTAAGTATACCTGCCTCCCAGAATCTCAGAGGATTTGTGTCCTCCTCCCAAAGATCTCCATTGACATATGAGTGATATTCATCAGACACCATTGCAGAGCCTCGAGACTGCTTACTGTTGGACATCTGCTTGAGGCCAAAGTGCATGAAGAGTGAGTTGATGATGTGGATAACCTTGTCTGGTTTTTGTGAGCCTGGTTCAGTTGGGAGTCTTTGTTGATACTCCTCCTTGTATCAGTAAAATACATCAGTATGTCTTCGAGGTGATATGCACTGCATACCAATCCTTGGATCATTTTCGCAGCCAATTCAACATATTCTTCATCACAAATAGTTTCTGATCTATGGCAAATGAATAGCCAGATCTATGACTGAAACAGTGAATCAGTTCAAGAAACCATAAGCCGGTGACTGGCACATAACTTACAGATAGAGGCATGCATGTTGTCTATATGCTGCATTACTCACCAGATGTAGAGTGTGAAGACAATTGGTCATAGCAATAGTGGAGTCCCAGTGCATATCGACATCACACCATAACTCTAGCTCAGGAACTTGCTCCACCTTGCCTGCAGGATCTTTGAACAAGAATTTTCCATTACCCATCTGGATAATATCCCTGAACTCATTGCAGGACAAGTTACTGGCCTACTTCCTATAAGTTGTACATCTGACATTGCTTTCAAAGATGTATTGATGTACTGCGAGCTGAAGGCATCCTTCAATGGTGACACTCAGAAGGAAGCTCTGAATCAATTAACAGAAATCACTGGCTATATATCACCTTGTCAACTTAACAGGTGCTTCTATATTGCATTGTCTCTTTGTGACTGACCATTCACTCTTGCAGCTTTTATCCGGGGGTCCACAGTCATTTCTGAACCCATCGACATCAATTATTCTCCAATCACTTTTCTATGTGCTGTCTTGGGCCTTGGCAGAGCTTCAGCCACCTGGTGTGGTTTTGACTTTTCCATGTCCCCAGGCCCGTCCAATACATACAAGCTATCCCAAAGCTTCTGCTCGTTTGCCAAGGTGACATTAGGACACTTCTTCACTCAGAAATGGACATGGACATGCACACAAGGTTCCTTTTCGCAAAGTATGGAAACACTTTGGAATCACACCAAAAACCTATCCCATCAAGATGGCATGGATGGCAACAGTGCTTCAAGTCCTGGGCAGTTCTACAGATGACATAAGATTGCCCAACAATATTGAGTTCTCTACTATCAGGAGATATATCAACTTGTGGCTAGATAGGTCACTTCAATGCTCTTATGATGAAAGTCCAACATTGTGATGTCAGCGACACCAATGTTATGCTTCTAGTCAAGGATGCCTCTCCCAACGCCATGGTTCCAAATTGGCCAAAAGATCAAGACACTTATCCTAAACACCCTGGGATGTTAGGAGACTGGGGCTATGCAGCCGACCTCAAGGGAAACCCGGTAGTTCATAGAATGACAGTAAGTGCTCAAGTGCTCCTCTTTGTATTTAGTTTTATGTTTGATCTGATCACCTCTACTATTCAGGGTACTTTGCCCTACATAGCAACTGCATTTCTGTCGCAGGAGGCAAAAACACTCACTCATACTGTTCATCACGACCTCGAATCTTTTTTCTGGGTCCTATAGATTGTATGCATGAATAGTCATGAATGGGCCAGGTACACATGGCAACAGTGGCAAGATGAGGACAAAAATAATTCGAAGAAGAAGTCCTCACCCTCCTCAAACTTGGGTACTCCCACAACTTCCTATTCTTATGCCTCAACTAATACTATATCCCACAATTCCTGTGCAACTACTCAAGTTAGCAGTAGCTTGGTTACTGGTGTTTCCACCCAATGGGCTGCCATCCCCGGGAGTTCCACATTCTTCACAATTTCCCACTTACTTTCATCTTGGAAACAAATTCCGACTCTGTTGCAGAGACAAGACATTTTCGGGAGCAAACTTGGAGGGAGCCAGAAGAAATCATCAGTGTAACCAGCCTTTCAAAGGGCAAGGATGATGCTAAGAAACATGCTCCTCCTATCTGGGCTACGCCTGCCACCACAACATGTTGGGACATCTTGACATTTTTTGCTCAAAACATACTCTCCCTGAATCACTATGTAATTCTATATCTCCTTATTTTTGTTGATCCGGCTCTGGATTTGTTGACCATTTGAAAACTCTTCATGATTATTTTGTCAAGTCACAAGAACTAGGAGGAGAGCAACTCAGGCAACAGATTGGCAAAATTAGTCATGAAAAGTTCTGCAACATTGTGAAGAGTATGCTTGACAGAATTCTGGTCAATTTAGATCAGACATCTGACAGCGACATTATCAATGCTCGAGAGCCTTATTGTGAGCTACTTGCTGAAGGGGGTAATCATGACATGTAAATCTTGGTCTTGGATTCCTACATGCCCCGTTGGGCCGAACATATGGATGAAGATGAGAACAGCAGCAAAGTACCAAAGAAGAGGTCTTCCAAGTCTCCGTCGGTGAAGTGTTAGATCTGCAGCTGCTTTAACATTCAATGGATCCCATCATGTTTATTTATGTTAGGAGGATATTTTCTTCAGGCTCAGCTCAGTGTTTGCATTACTTGTATGATCTCTTCAAGAGTTTACTATTTCCACTAATGTTTGCATATATCTTCCTGTTGATGTCTTTAAACAATTTATTGACATTTGGTGATTGTGTCAGCATTTTGTAAGTTGAGCTTTTCTTCTTCATTCGGTGTCGCAGTACTGTTAGGGCACTTTTTACTCCCTCTCTTATCTGCTCTCACTCACTCTTCTTATCCACTGGCACTCTCACACTCTCATTCAATGCAGTCTATTCTCCAAAGCCTTAACATTATTGATTATCTAGCCTGCCCAGTCTGTTTAAAACATCTCAAAACTCAACAGCGGCTGCTAGCTCACATGTGATGGACTCCACCCTTCATGACCGTTGAAGGCAATTATTTGGAGGATAGGATAGAGACGGCTATGCTTTGATGGATGATGAAGAACATGATACTGCCGGAAATTTTACTCCCTTTGCATTGGAACAAGGACTGGAGGATTCCACAATGGGCAGTCCATGAAGGTATCAGGCACAAGTCATTGGATTGTTTACTTTCAATTCCTGGAGTAAGTGTGCAACTTTCTTATTGCATATTTGCCCTTATGATGGATCTGCTAGGTTATGGATAGCTTGGGGCTCTCTTTTCACAATACAAAATCCCTGTCCACGATGCAAAGTCAAGGAGAATGAGTTGCAAGATCGACATTCTCAAACGGCTAGAAAACAAAAGGATACAATCAAGGCCATGAGAAGTGCCAAAGCTAGCGCAATCTCTACCACCCACTATCAAGAGCTCTGTAGGGAAGAGCTCATTTCTGGAGCAGTTACTAGTCCACTCTGGGAGGAATTTCCTTACTGTGACTCAGACATCCACCTTGGTTCCATGTGATGCTGAAAACTTTGGACCAAAGTTGATTGAAGCTTGGCAAAGAGGAAGTAACATTGATCCTTGGTGTATTCTGTGATCTCGTGTCTGGCTAGCTCATTTGCAATAGTGTAGACAGCTGTTTTCTTTCTTTGTTCAATGTGATCAATGCATCATACTTCCCCAGTGCTTGCTTGTGTTTTCTCATTTCATCCATTGACAATGGATCTTCTTCAGAGACAAGGTCATTGTCCATCCATTCAGAGCCATCATCATCTTCATGTACCAAAGCTGCATTCTTCTTCCTAATTGATTTCCTAATGCTGGTGACTTTTGTCTTTTCTCCACTTTCTGCTGTAGTATTTGTCATTACTGCAAGAGCATTTCATAATTTCTTTGTGTTGATATCATCGCTGCTGATGCCAAACATTGATACCACTTTGCAACCCGAGGAAGAACAAAGATATTCTTCAGCTGGAAGTTCATGTTGATGAATGATGTGTTATGTTTCCACACCACATACATAGTCTAGTGCATCAATTGAATAAATACTCCTGTGACAGATAGTTGTGGTACTGATCCGTTCTACGGCAATAGCACTGGATTCCGGTATAATGTTGCGGTGGCATTGGATGGCTCTTACTACCAGTGTGGCTGTGGCAGACCCAGGAGCCCATGGCTCCCAATAACAGATACCATATCAATTGAGGATTTCCACCAACGTGCAAACTATACAAACAAGATAATGCACAAGTCAATATAGTGTGGTGGATTATCAATCAATTCTAGCTTCTTCACCATATGTGTATATACATTCCATGACAGAAAGCAATGGTTCTCCTCTCGCTGAATGCATGGCAAGAAATTGGAGTACCTTCACCTTCACCATGCTCGACTTGTATGACTTTATTGAATCCCCTTTATCCTCGCTTGAGAATGATGTGTCCACCACTGTGATGATTCCAAACAGCTTTGGCAACCCTTCAATCAGGTGCATCCATTAGGAGTCCATTGCCATCTTCCAATGGCTCAAGTGTTGATTATAAAAAAGGTTGTCAACCTTGGACCCCAACCCTAGGTGGTGCAAGAATGCCTTGTCCATATATTGTCTGATTTCGCAACTTGCTCCAAACACTGAAGGCCAACCTTGTTGCATTGACTTATAGATGCTCTGCAATGCGCAACATGTTGCCAATCCCTGCTCTCCAGTATTATCCATCCCGCCCTTGATCAGGCAATTCACCTGCTGTTACGCTTGGTCCTGGTGGGAACAAGAGTAGCCTCGAGAGAAGGGAGTCTTGGATGAGAGATTAAGAGGACTGAGGAGTCTTGAGAGCTTAGAAATCAAGACGATGAGGTTCTTCTAGAGTTGAGGGATCAAAGACTATAGTTCAAAGAGTTCAAGACAACTTCGAAAGACTAGATGATGTCTCCGAGGTTGAAGTGTCCTTTCAAGTGCAGGATGAGGTCACTCAGAGGGTTCAAAGGGGCAAAGGATATATTCCAAGACGTATCTAGGATACTCAAGGAGGTCAAGGTTAAGAAAAACGAGACATTGTGAAGACACAATGTTAAATAAGCAAACGGAAGATAAGTAGAAGGCCATTGATTGGCTCACAAAATGGTGTTATAGAACACTAAAGAATGATGAGAAATGAGTAGGTAATCCACAGTATATATGACTAAGAAGCTGCGGATGACTAATTGTACAAAGGAAAGTGTGAGTCAGTGAAGAAGAAAGCAAGAAGAAGAGGAAAAGAAATAGGGGTCCTTCGAGAATCGTAACACCTGCTCTTCATCTATGGCAACGTCGTTGAAATATTGCCGTCTGTAATCCTCCATTTAGCAGGTGAAATATTGCTGTCTGTAATTGTAGTGACCCCTCTGGGGGGCAACCGGTCCTGGTTAGGACTGATTGCAACCGGTTTTGCAGCGGTTTTTTTCATTTCAAGATTTTCAGGCCACTGGATGGTAGCCATCTGAGTTGGGGGGCAACTGGCAACTATAGCACATTTCGAGTTGGTATTAGACCTGATTTTCACCTCATCCTGACCCCCTGCTGACCCCCTTCAGCAAGCAGAGCACTGTAGTGTATCCTTCCCCATTTAATTTGCTTGTCACTAGTGCGATCCTCTGCTGCTGTGATGCTGTGTCACCTCTCCTTCAGAATGTCTTAAAAGATTGCATGGCTAATTTTGGTATGCTTGTCCTTCTCACCCTCTGCAAAGTAACAACAAAGTTTTTCCAAACTTCCAACTGTGACAAACTCTTGCATTTGTAAAAGTAGGGAGAGACAGAAGTAGAAAATTGAACAGCGGGGATATTGCATTTCCACTGATATATATTGGTTGGGCCATTGTGATGTGTTCCAGAAGTAGCCCAAACTGGAGGGGAATGTTGCTCAGGCTCATTGTAGGGAATGCAGGTGGCATAGTCCTGTATTGAGTGGGGTTAGAAAGAGTCTGCCTTTTTATATTTGTCACCTCATCTCTCTATCGTTGACAATTGTAGAAGGGTCCATTCATATTAACGCAAATCAGTCAAAGCAGCCAGAAAAATAATTCAAGGTCATGGCAGACTGTGTGAGACACTTGGCCATCTCCATCCTCCTGGATCAATCAGCAGCCATGAATGTAAAGTGCCCTGGGCAGCAGGTGCATCAGACAAATATCATGATCCTAGCCTAAGTGTGCTCACCATAATACATGTTAGACTCCTAGCTCAGCTGGCTAACACAAGTCTTCAGCATAACCCCAGTCGCCTAACATGTCAACCCACTTAGGATAGAAATATCACTAGTTGATATACTGATTCTACCAAAAATTCATGCACATATTCAACTTCTTGAGTGCATGCATCAAGATTGAAGATGTTGGAAAGGGCTTGACTATTGCAGAAGCACTAGATGCCTACCAAAATGAATACAAATGTCATGGTACGTCAATGTTTGCGTAAATGGTCTATGAATATAGAGTCATTAGTCAAACTAGACACCATGATCACTAATTACCCAATACTTACCCTTGTGGAAGGCTACAGTGGGGTCACCACTATCCAAATTAAATACACCTTGTTTGCATATACAGACCCTAAAGCTGATCTTTTTCACAGTGACCCAATACAAACCATGGAGAAACACTGAGTCAAAGGAAATAGAGTGCCCCTCACTAAACTCCTCCAAAGCCAGAAACTCCTGACCCTTAAGTGGATTGCTGATTCAGTAGCATCATCAGGTTCTGTATATTTTTCCTCTATGATGTTGAACAGCTTTTTCTTCAACTAAAGCCCACCTCTCCAATCCAGATGGTGTAGGAAATCTGCCATGTATCTGTCAGACTCTGTGGAGTCTGGTGAGTCTAGAGAAGTCATGGAGGAATAAAGCATTCCCTCCCCACCCTCCTTATCCTCTTTCCAGAGATCCCTAGTACCACTGGAGCTGCAAAGGTAGGGAAAGGTCGGTTTGCTGATTGGCAACTCCAAGATTATAATGGCCTCTTCTGAGTTCAGTACTATCATAACCACTGTGGACACCACAGAGCAATCACCTAGCACCATGTTGTCTGCTGTGGTTGATGCTGCTCCAGCTACCAAGGGACATTGGCAGAAGTGACAAACACATGGTCCAAGTGATCAAGTGTATAGTTGCATTCCTGTCATTTGCCATCCATCGGCATGCACAAGGAAAAAAGAATGCCCTAAACCCTACAAGCATAAGGAGAAACAGCATAAATCTTATGGCATTTTTTATCTACAAGCCTTGCGGACTCAATGGTAAGGATATGATAGAACATAGACAAAATGCTCAGTATGTGGTATTGGATAATTTACCTATATTCCCTTATCATAGTGCCATGTGCATGCAGCTATCCCCAACTGTTTTCCACATGTATCATATGTCTACAGTACCAATGACTGTTTTTCAGGATCACTGTGGTGGCATGGAGGTTGCAGTCATTAACATGCAGTTTGCACACAGTAGTATCATTGTATTTTGTGGCTTCTGCAGGCGGTGGTTCCAAGTTGTTATCTTATTGGAATTTGTGTACTGTCACCCATGCATTCACTCAAATTCAATATGCCCATCGTTCCTAAAACCAAGTCTCATTATGTCAATCACATGATGCAGCCCATGACTCATATAACTACCCTCTATGACTGATATGTCACTTGGAACCCCCCCAACTCAATGTGACTCAATGACAAGATATGGCTGAACATTTTGGAAGAAACCTTGTTGAGCTAGAAGGACTTGTCCCAGGTGTCTCTGAAGGTCTACACAGTCCTAAACCCCACCCCATTGCCAATTTGGCTGCAGGAGACATACTGCAAGTTAAGTCGTCTGAAGGCCTCATGACAATCTCTTGTAATCCTATCCTCAAAAAACCAACCCCATTACCAATGTGCTTGATGTTCGGGTTGATCCCTACCCATCCACTATTGAGTGAATTGGCGGTGCTGCTGCTGCTCCCAAAATTACCAGGAATGAGGTCATTCAAAACATCCTTACGCAGGATGCTGGTTACATAGCTGAAATGGCTGAGATGCCAAAGGCAGGCCCATCTAGCTCATTTGTGCCTTGTTGATCACCTTGTTAGGCAAGAACACACCCTGAAAGATCTACCTGTCAGGAAAACTAATGCTGAGAAGATGGTCATAGAATACACAAGCCCCTCTTGATTCTATATGTACTCCAGTGGTTCAGTTGACAATGACTTCCATATTTTCATAACTGGTGGGCCAAACAGATGAGTGTTTGGTTAGCAACTTCTTCAGCTGCTCCGTTGATGCTATATTGACAGCCCACATCTTCAGATGAATGATATGAAGAAAGTGTTCCACTGACTCTATCTGTTGGAGCCAATGTTGTATGGGAAGTTAGATGCAGAGCGCCTGAACAAACAATCAGATCTGCAAGTCTCTGCTCAAATGATATTGCTCAAATGATATAATTAAGTTCAAATACCAAATTCAAGTGTACAAACATTATGTCCATTGATAAAGGTCCCAATAGAAATAGTCAAGCTTTGCACAATTTCATTCACCTGAGCCTGAAAATACATTGATAAATGGATTCAAAATTGAAATTAAACTTACTACTCATAGCGGCATTAACAAGGAAGGTAAATACCAAACCAAGATTTTTCCATGACAATCTAACAGAGTCGTTGGGGCATCAAAATAGCCAAGTTCTAATTTGGCAAAATATTTGTCTGCATGACCTGCTTTATGTTACAGCTGGCCCGGATAGGGTCGGCTGTAGACTTGGATGTTGGTCGAAGACTAAGATCGAAGGATTAGTCGAGCAAGTGTAACGCCTGGCGAGACTCGAAGGACTAAGGGACTGAGGGGTTTCGACGAGGAGGATCTCACGAAGAGTCACTTCACTCAAAGACAATGGTCACACCCGAAAGGGCTGAGGCTCGAAGGACTGAGGGTCGAAGGGGCTCGAAGGTTGGCAAGAACTCGGTGGGATTCCAAGTAGCTCTAGCTTAAGGTTACAAAGGGGAAGACGGTCCTTAAGTACTACGAGGATAGAACTAGAGAGAAGCATATAGAAGGAACGCGTCATGATATCAAAGATAGCTGACTGATCTATGATATCATCATGAGTCATGACATAGATAGGGAGAAGTCGGAACACTGATAGGAAGAAGGAGGAACGAGGATAGGGAAAGATCGGATCATCAGCGATGTAGAGTAAGCGAAATCGCCCGAGATCTATGATACAAGGTAAAGATGAAGTAAAGGCGATAAGCGAAGCAAAGAGACAGAGAGAAAAGACATAGTAAGAACATAGGAGACAGTCGTAACACTTTA
>JBBPOL010000157.1:0-18990 GCA_038091435.1 Leccinum variabile | reverse complement strand
CGTGAGGGCCAGGTTCCGGTATTGTGGGAGTATTGAAATGTATGATCGTGTTTGTTCGAATACATTCGTGCCCAAGCCATGGGGTCAGTGTCATGAATTTTCCTAGCAGAATAAGTATGCTAGATTAGCAAAGGGTTCAACTGGCAACCAAACAAATCACTTACTTGCAGTATGTGCATGTGGTGCCATCAGAAGTCCTTTCAAAGAAATGCCGGATATCAGCCGTGCTTGATAGTTTTTCCACACTTTGATGGGCCAGAAGGTAGGAATATATTGTCATGACTTTCTCCAGACCACCTGAGACTCCTTCTTAAGGGCTGGTGTAGACCAGAGTCACTCCAAATAGTACCACATCAGGGAGAATGTCCTTCAGGCTTCAGCACTATTAGAGGGACAAGAAGCAGTGTGGCCACTGGCAGCCCTGACTCCAACCACATGACAATGACTGAGGGCTTACGAGCCACTCCAGCAACATATTGCTTCAATCATCAGGTTGGAGTTTTAAAAGTGTGACAATGATGTGCTTGATGAATATGTCATGATTGCATAAACTCTTGCAATAGAATTCTTTACTGTATTCATTGGTTGCCAGAGGCAATATGATTTCCGAGCGAAGCTTTGTCAGGAGTGGGATGAGGAATTTGAAGTATGGGTGTATATGCTTGACATGAGGTTGTCCGGATGAGGTCGAGTAGAATAATAGGGCTTATGGTGTAATATAATGGGAATAGATCAATGGTTTGGCAATCATCTTTGCTCAGATCAAAGTCTACTCACTGACAATGTAATCCAGAAAAGCAATGAGGAGCTCTCTGAAGGACAAGAACTCAAAAATGAGATTTCCAACAAGACTTCTGACAAGACGCAATAGGATTTATAATTGAAAGGGGGCATCCAAAGGGGCAGAAAATGTATGGAGGAATTGACCACTGGGTGTGGACAATTGGGAGACCATAGCTAAGTTTTCCTCAGTCACCAGTGTCAGCAAGCCTTTGATTTGAGGCTGCTTGAGTGTGTGTCACCAGAGTCTGTAGTACTAGACCTGCCAGACTAGCATTTGCCATACAGGCACTTGCATCAAAATGTGGCAACTTGAAGCAGTGCCAAAAGATCAATTTGACTCAAATCATGGCAACTTCCTTCACACTGCTGGAGGACTGTCTGAGATTGAAATGATAGAAGGTGTATGGATAAAAAAAGAGCTCTTGGTGATTAAATCAATATTTTCTGACTTTTTTAAAAATTGATAGGAACATTCTGTTGCATTGGGCAATATTGACCAATCAGATGCTTTGTATCACCAGCTTTTTATGACCATTTTGATCATATCTCATCCAGATTAGATTAGATTAATTAGATTGTCAGATCAGTGAGATCACAAAAGCAGGGGTTGCAACTTCTTTGGTGACATCGAAAAAAAATAATGAATTTTTTTTTTGGGAACAAATTTTTGCAGCTTTGGGTACAGCCCCTTTCTCAACAGAGATATTCCCCTGTATGTCAGCAATTTCCATTGGCCAATATTGACCAATCAGATGCTGAGATACTTGTTTTGAATGAGTACTGTAATACCTCTTTACAATTAGCTTTATGAAGCCAGTTTCTGTATCCAAGGTGGAATGCCTCTTTTCTTCTATTTCATGTACAACAGCGATGATTTTGTCTGGCGAGCACCTGAGATCATAAATGATGAGGGACTCTAGTGAAACACAATCAATCAAGATCATATTAAAGAGGTGGCTAGGCACATCCCTGCCAGGGTCGCCCATTTGTTCACATTGTTTAACAACAAAGCAGAGATATGACCTACAGAAATATGTATTTAGACAGTCTGAAACATAGTGCAATAAAATCAGACATACCAGGCACATCAGACTAATTGATAGCCGCCTTAATGGGCCTGTTAGCCAATTTCCTGCTGCACAAAGGACTAGAATGTTTGGCAGGTGAGAACGAGGAGACTAAGGAAGTTGATTATATTTGCATTTACTAATTTGAATGAGTTGTGATTCTACTAAGTACTTTGAAATGTATCAAGTTTGCATTGAAAAGTCATTCATGTCAGACACTATTCTGAGTTTCCAGATCAGGTATATTTTTGGGTGAGTTTGCTAAAACAAATTCTTTGTCCTCTTTCAGGCTCCTGATTTTGGATTGTGTATCGTGATCCTTCATATTTGTATGCCATTGAAGTTCACTGTCTTTTCCGGAGGTTGGGAGGGTATAAACTCCACTGGCATACCAAGAAAAAATGAACTATGACCAGAAGTGCTGGAAGTGAAGTTACTCAGTAAGATGCACAAGTGAGAAGCATGAAATACAAATGCAATGATTTGACACACATCATAGTGAACCTGGAACAAATATGTGAATGTAGAACAAAATACTGTGGGACTACTTATAATTCCATGGCATATGCAACCCCAGTCACAACTAGGCAAGAGCAGGGGTAACCCCTGGGTACCACTGGCTGTACCCCTACCCCTACCCTCCAGGGGTACGTACCCTCCACCAAGGGTAAGGGTACGGTCAAGGGTCTTACCCTTGGAGGGTTTGGAGGGTATACCCCTCATACTTAGAAAACTTATATGCTTTAAATGATGAGATATGTAATTTGATATCAATTATAAAATTTTGGTGTCAGAAAAGCTGAGATAATGAATTAATAAATAACCCCTGAGTACCCCCAGGGGTATGGTAAGGGTACAAGGGTTTTCAGATTGCTACCCCTACCCTTACCCTTGACGTACCCCTACCCTGACCCCCAGGGGTTACCCATACCCCTGCTCTTGCCTAACCACAAGTCAACAAAACTTGAACCTCTACTGAGCGTGTGCGTCGGGTCAGCAGCTTAAAGGCGACAACAGAAACCGCTGGCGCAAGTCGTCCTGGAAGCAAGCGCCGCTCTCTGGACGGTGGCCTTCGCGCTGACGACGTGGATGATGCAGTTGGGTTGCTTGGTTCACAGGACGACAAGCAAATCAGTGTAGATCTGCGGAAGTTTCGTCAAAGCAGACTTTCTGCATCAAGCAAGGCAGGATGTCTTCGCCCCCTCTTGGCGAAACAACGAGCAGGCCACGCAACGTGACGCCATTTGCGTCAGAAATCTCTCAGCCTCCGAAAGAAGCAACAACCATTCAGCCCGGCGGGGGTGACACTGAAGAAGAGACACACGTTGACAATTACACGAAGGCACCTCAGCGTCGTCACACCCGAACACCCCGTAGTACGCCCAGGTGGTCTCTTTTTCACGACGTCTTCGTTGTCCAGTGCGTCCCTCGCGGGGCGCATGCATACCCTTGCTGCAATGAGCACCCCGTCGCTCGAACGTCGTGTCGACGACTCGCCCTCGCTCAAACATTCTCTCTGTCCTCGCGTCGCCGTCCAGCCGGACCGGAAGACGACAACGACTGCGGCGGAAACGGCGACGATGCGTTCCACCTCTTCCGTGAACACCCACGTCTGCGCCTACCCCCCACGACGGTCCGTTTCCCCAGGGTTTCCGTTTCCCAAGGCCCATTTGACGCGCGCGATGACGACGATGCCGACGTCCACGCCGCAACGTGTCAGCACGACGGGCGAGGTCATGTATTCGCAGGGATCGTTTTCGTTGTCCTGACGAATCTGGTGATTGCGCTAGCGTCGTCGTCGAGCGAGGACGTGTTGAAGGACGTGTTGAACGATAGGATCAACGATATCGTTGAGCGAGGGCATACATCCAGGCGGACGTCGTCTGGGGGTGGGGGAGGGGACGGGGATGCGAGTGGGATTGTTTGATTCTGTGTGATACCTGGAGTCGGAGTGTCTTCGTGCGAGGGAAGGACGCGAGGAGTCGGTTAGGGGGATGTCGGATTATATCCACCGGATTGGGAGAACTGGTAAGCCACCATCTCATGGTTCTATTTTGAACCCTTCACCGACTAACGTGTTTGCAGGCCGAGGTGGTATTTGCGCGTATCTATTGTTCTTTTGTATTGCAAGTCACGCGTGCTACATAATGCGAGATAACTTTGTTTGTGATGGATTTTCTTCTTGATCCTTAACGAGAATTCCCCAGCCGTCTCGTGACTCAGAGAGAGGCTGGAGGAGGGTCGCACATCCGGATTGGGGAGTGTACTACATCAACGAGGAAAAGGTGCGTAACGATTGCGACCTTTCGATGATCGTATCCGTATCCTTCTCTCTTCTTCTCTGCATATATGCGTGCGCTCACATGACGACATTACCAGAACCTGTCCACGTCGTCAAACATGCTCGACCTCGGAACATGGCGACATTGCAACCACCCACCAGCCAGGCTATCACTCTCAAGGGCTCTACCAACCTCCGAGTTCTTCAAGTACGCAGCCAACATGTACGTATGCACAAATTGCCACACGAAACCCGACCGCGGTCTTGACCCCCGCGAGCCAGCATCTTGTCCCAGAGAGGCGTATATCCTTCAGACGATTTTCACATGGTCAAGAAATATGATCCGACCGTCCTCGTCACGCAAGACCTCGCGCCCGAAAACTACCTTGATCGGTGCGTCGCGTCGTTCGACGACGCAACCGTGACTGACATACACCCCCTCTCAGAATCCTGAAGCAGGTCAAAAATATGGAGCATACTCTGGCTTGGAGGCTGCTTACACGCACGCGCAGAATGTAACCGGTTCCGTCACGCAGCTCGTCCTCGCCATTATATCCAAGGACACGCGGCTATCGCTCGAACCTGGGCCTTTGACGTCAACCTCGTCGAGCCACCCGCCTACGCTGCAGTCCCGTATGTCCATGCTCCGTTTCATATACACACATATATATATGTTCACGCGCATCATGTCATGTGCATCGTGTGCGGCGCGATGTGACACAATCATGCACACAGGCCACCCCCAAAACCCGAATCACAGATTCAAGCCAAGACTCGCTATATCCTCAAACAGATCGTCTCAACCGTGACCTTTCTGCCGATAATGTCTTCAATATTTTGCGTGCACGCATGACTCTGCGGATGTACCCGCGGATGTACCCGCGGATGAGCGGGTAGATACGGATCCGCTAGCGAGCAAGAGTCAGCAAGTCAAATTGCGCAGCTTTAGTGCGGACGTGCATCAGATAGAAGTTATGGTTGCCTAATTTTAAAACCACATCCCGTCCAAGCTCATATCGAAGCACCCGTTGACTCTCGAAGGTTCCAGGATCACCGCTTCTAACGGATGTAGCGCCAGTGATATGAGGCAAGTGGACACAAGTTTCATTTCTAAAATTTCCGTAATAAATGGCGTGGTTAATATTGCGGTCGTTGCGATGAGTCCTGGGACGTTCAGACCAGCGAGTGTACATAATTCTTTTTGTCTGAAGTGGAGTTGAAGCTGTACTAATGATCATAAAATTGCTAAGCTATACCGTGACCTTGCGTTCTCCACGTGACCACGCGATTAGGAACTTCGGAATACGCGCTAATGATAGGCTTGTTTCCTCGATACAACATGGCGACCTCGAAAGCACCCACTCGCCAGGCCACCACCCTCAAGGGCTCTACCGACCTCGTCACCGAGTTCTTCAAAAATGCAGCCAACACGTACGTGCAGAAACAGCCACTCGAAAACGCGACCGCGGTCTTGACCACCGCACGAGCAGCATCCATCTTGTACCAGAGAGGCGTATGTCTTCCAGACGATTCTGACATGGCCAAGAAATACAGTCAGACCCGCCCCAAACCTCGCGCTCAAAAACTATCTCGATCAGTGCGTCGCGTCGTTTGACGGCGCGGCTGTGACTGACATACCCCCCTCAGAATCCCGAAGCAGGTCAACGGTATGTTCCTCTTTTCGAACAGACTCGGGCCTAGCGGCTTCTTACACGCCCCCGCAGAATGACTCCTAACCGGTTCCGTCACGCAGCTCGTCCTCGCCATCATATCCAAGGGCACACGGCTACGCTCGAACGATGGGTCTTTGACGTCAACCTCGTCGAGCCCCGTCGATGCTGCAGAACCGTGCGTCCATACCCTGTTTCGTATACACATACGTACATGCATCAGCAAGCGCCACGTGAAGAACACGTCCATCTTGTGTTGGATGTACAACAAACCGGCGGCGTGTTATCATTGCGTGTCGCACGCTGAGCGGGATGTCCTTTGGCTGGAGGATGTTGGGTACTGGGAAGTGGAGGTCCGATGTACGTCGAGAAAATGCCCCAAGGGTCCGAGAGTGCATTGTACGTTCGTGGCGTTTTTCCTTGGGCTATTGTTTTCTTCTTCGTCGCTGACGCTTTATCCAGGTGTCCAGGTACAATACTGGTAAGCTTTCATAGAGGGCTTAGCGATCGATTTGGGCAACAGATCTACGTGGTGTCTGTAGGAAGCCTGCGAACACTTTCCGACTACCTTGGCGGTGACCGAGAACATCGTCAGTGAGTTGAAGAGTATATTACGACGGGCTGCAGCAGGTCAGACAAGCGTTGGAAACCTCTCTTTTTTTCTGCTTTTCTCACCCGGAACGTTCGTTATAGATCACCTTTTGGTTGAGTTCTCGACATCGCCGTACGACAAGGATGGCGACTAGCGTATATGCTGAACTTGATCGAAGATATCAAAGGTGAGGAGGCCCGGCTTCCCAGTGCCAATAAGTAATCATATACCCGTCAGCTTTTGCAGCAAGCCACCCAAGGGTCCCCTTACCGATCTCCACACGACCACCACCATGGCTACCTCGTCCTCCTCTGCCACAAATTCTCCCTATCCAATGCCCCCAGCGTCAGCAGACCTGGCGACCACATGGGCCTTTCTGGAGGAGGGTGTGGATCACATCATGACAAAGCTCCAGACTGGCGTCTCGTACTCCAAGTACATGAGCCTCTACACCGTAGCCTACAACTACTTTACATCCTCGCGCATGCATGGCGCACCCGACTGCGCCGTCGGTGCTGGTAATCGCAGTGAGTGTCCTGGGAAGATGCCCTTTCCGATTACGACGATGACGGGGCTCACCATGTCCATCCAGCCGGCGCCAATCTTATGGGCTCAGATTTGTACAACAACCTCATATTCGATACTTTATGGCGCATCTAAAGGGCCTGAAGGAGGTACGAACCCTTATCGTTTACTTTGTCTCTCCTGATGGGAACCTGCCTAGCAATCGGACACTCTGCAAGATGAGGCACTCTTACGATATTACGCCAGCGAGTGGGACAGGTACACGACGGGAGCCAACTACATCAATCGATTGTTCATCTATCCCAACCGTCGGTGAAGCGCGAACGCGACGAAGGTCGAAAAGGAGTTTATCCTGTTTACACAGTCCGTCATTTCCTTGCTGTGTGTGCGTGATTGATCCGACGAACGTCGATGCAGCTCGCCCTCGTCCAATGGAAAAACAACTTCTTCCTTTACGTGCAGAGCAAGCATGGAAAACTGGCGGGTGCCATCCTGAGACTGATCGAACGTCAACGAAACGGCGAGACAATCGATCAAGGCCTCGTCAAGAAAGTCGTCGACTCCTTCGTCTCTCGGTCTGGATGAAACAGATATCAACAAAGCCTCGCTCGATGTTTACAAGGAGCACCTGGAAACACCGTTCCTCGATGCGACCGAAAAGTACTATCAGCAGGAATCAGAGGCGTTCCTGGCGGAGAGCAGCGTCTCTGATTATCTGAAGAAGGCTGAAGAACGTCTCAGGGAGGAGGAAGATCGGGTGGATCGCTATCTCAATGCGGAGACCCGAAAACAGCTCGTCAGCAAGTGCGAGCACGTGCTGATTCGACAACACTCGGAGCTCATGTGGGAGAGCTTCCAAAACCTGCTTGATTTCGACAAGGACGAGGATCTACAGCGGATGTATGCGTTGCTCTCTCGGATTCCGGGGGGGCTGGAGCCACTGAGGAAGAAGTTTGAGGAACACGTCAAGAAGACCGGCCTCACGGCGGTTTCAAAGTTGGTTGGCGAGGGTTCGGAAGGTGCCGAGGGTCTAGATCCCAAGGCATACGTCGATGCGTTGTTAGAGGTGCATCGCAAGAATTCGGAGACGGTGACACGCAGCTTCAAAGGGGAGGCAGGATTCGTTGCCAGTCTTGATAAGGCCTGCAGGGAGTTTGTCAATCGCAACGCAGCGACGGGGACGTCGACGACGAAATCGCCAGAGCTGCTCGCCAAGCATGCTGATATGTTACTGAGGAAGAATAACAAGATGGCTGAAGAGGAAGATCTCGAGGGTGCCCTGAACCGCGTCGTAGGTCGTTTGCGATCCTTCCACCTCACCTAATCATACTGATGTGTTGTAGATGATTCTTTTCAAGTATATCAAAGACAAGGACGTGTTCCAGACCTTTTACACCACCAAACTATCGAAGCGACTCATTCACGGCGTGTCTGCATCGGACGAGAGCGAAGCGAGCATGCTATCCAAGCTGAAGGAGGCTTGCGGCTTCGAGTACACCAACAAGCTACAACGCATGTTCACTGGTATGATTTCCATTTCATGTCGTTTTGTACTAGTAGTGACGTGAAGCGTGCAGACATGAGTCTGAGTAAAGACTTGACGGATCAGTTCAAGGAGCGGATGCATCAGAACCACGACGACATGGACATCAACTTTGGGATCATGATGCTGGGAACGAACTTTTGGCCTCTCAATGCGCCGAACAACGACTTTATCGTTCCGCCCGAGATTCTGCCCACGTATGACCGGTTCTCGAAGTACTATCAGACGAAGCACTCTGGTAGGAAACTGACGTGGCTATGGAACTACTCGAAGAATGAGCTGCGGACGAACTATCTGAACCAAAAGTACATACTGATGACGAGCTCGTACCAGATGGCGGTATTGTTGCAATACAACAATCACGACGCGCCATCGTTGGAAGAGCTCGTGACGGCCACTGCGATCAGCAAAGATATTCTGGTCTAGGTGTTGTCGCTCCTCGTCAAGGCCAAGATTCTGGTCAACGACGAGACGGATCAGTATGATTTGAACGCTAGTATGTCTGGTCGTGATTGGCTGCTGTCTGTTTTGCTTCGGATGCGTTGCAGACTTCAAGTCGTCAACCTGAACCAGCCGATCAAGGCTGAAGTGAAGGCGGAGTCGTCGGAGGTGCTGAAGACTGTGGACGAAGATCGTAAATACGTGATTCAAGCGACCATCGTCAGGTATGCTCGCGTGCTGGTTGTTTTCGTGTCGCTCACTTGTGCCCCAGGATCATGAAGGCACGCAAGACGATGAAGAACCCGCCTTTGATACAGGAGGTGATTTCGCAGATCTCGCAGAGGTTCGATCCCAAGATCCCTAACATCAAAAAGGTGCGTCTATGCGACTGATGCGTTGGGTCTGGCTCACGTACACTCCGGCGATCGACACTTTGCTTGACAAAGAGTGCATTGAGCGAGTGGATGGCACGCGGGACACGTTTGTGTATGTCGCATAGATTGCCTGTAGCATTGTAGTACTAGCAAGTTAACCATCTTATAATTACACATCATGAACACGCGATGCACTGCTGCAGGGGCTGGTCGACTTGCCCGGTGCTCGCCAATTCCACGTTCACGTCCTCGTATCGTCACCGAGGAGACACTCCGCACTCGCCCGCGCACTGCTGACCTATTACCTCGACCCCACCACCCGGCCCCTCCCCGTCGCCCACGTCTGGGTCCACCTGTTCGCGCGCGCCCAGAACCAATTTCTCTTCCCCAACTCCGCCGAATACCCCGGCAAGCGTCCCCTGTCCGACCTCCAGTTCTGCGTGGTGGAAGCGCCAGCTGAGCCGTGTCGCCAACCGTCTCTTCGCCGCAGACGCACTACGTATCCGGCTATTCCATCTCCTCCCGCCCTTGACCGCGTGTCCCATCGTTCGTTCACTCCCACTTCGTCGGTGCCGTGGTCGTACAGGCATCCGTACGCACAGACGGACGTGCCCCTCCCATGTGGCCGGGCGGACAAGGCACCGTCGTTCCCTGGTTCGATGACGACCCCAAGGCGTGGTCCACCGCACCCTGCGTGCTGGCAACAGCAGGCACGCAGTCGCCAACAAGATCATGGAAAGTTTCACCGACCAGGGAGTGAGTGTACCACAGGACGTCGGTATGTTTCAATTTTCTACGATATTCCGCGCCCTCGATACAACTGAGACATTATTCTTCACAGTGGCGATATTTCATGCTTCGTTCCATCCGACAAAGGGCAACGTGGTGGACTGGTGCTTGAAGGCCAGCGAAGGTAAGCAGCGTCCTTTTTCGGTCTCAATTCGTCCTCAAACACCTCGTAGATCTCCAGCTTGACGGTGTCGAGTTCAGTACTCTCCCCAGCGGTTTACATTTGGTTGAACGAGACGTTGTGTACGTCCCAGCGTCCTCGGACTCCGTCCTCCTTCTCTCATTCACTGAAATCACCCACAGTTACTTCACAAAAGACAGTCACCCAGGCGTCTGTGCCTTTCGTCGGAGGCGTACGACAGAACACGGACAACGCGGATTCCGGCTTTCCTCCCTGGGTATATTGCTCGTGAATTCCATCAGACCAAGGCCATGGAGACATGTGGATGCCCTGAAAACACTCGTTGACACTATTTATTCGTCTCTGGAGAGTCGAGGAGTGCTAGAGCCCATCGATTCCGATTGGGAGCCGGTGCAGGCTTTCTTCGAGGAACGTAAGGTTCGGAAGGCGGATCTCGGCGGAGCTGGAGGGTGGCATGGTTGGAGTCATGAACTAGACAACGTGAGACCAGACGTTCTCCCTTCTCCGCCACTGCTCCGGAAATTCTGATCCAGTCTTTCATCCAGCCCAACGTTGAATATTTCCCGTCTAACCCAATTCCCCATCTCCCACACTGGCTGCGCATTCTGGGCCCTTCTATTCTAACCCTATACAAGCACGTGCTTGGACGACGTCGTGTTCTAATTTATACCCTGCCACCAGTAGAGGCTGCCGACATGTGCTTTGAAGCACAACTAGATCTATCGTTGCTCACTTCTGAAGGAACTGAAGATCCTTCGTCATGGACCCGCACCCGACTCAAGGATAAATCAAAAGAAGGCATCAACATAACATCCTTGGAATGGTCACTCTCAGCGACCTGGACAAGATGCACCACGAAGGAAAAACGGGTCGTGGGTGGATCGCATGCACGACAGACGCCATTTTTCTCGAAAAGCCCTCTTACTATGATCTCGTGATCGACTTGACGACCCCACAAACGTCGAGACCGACGTTGTATTTGTCTAAACCGATCCAAAACCCTTCCGTCAAGGGTCCTACCCATCGTCTTTCTCCTGTACGATACACCTGGAGCGATGTAAAATTGGTGATCGCGTACATGACGGAAGCGGAGGGAATCAAGTCTCCCGAGCGGAAACGTCAGACTATGATGTGTGAGTGTTCTTGTCATTTATGTGGACATGCTCGTAACATTCTATTGGTCAGTGCGACATGGTCGCAAGAGACATAAAAGTCCTTACCGTGCTGTACCCAGTCTGGACAAGGAGGACACTGTGCTCGTACCACAAGTCAACAAAACTTGAACCTCTACTGAGCGTGTGCGTCGGGTCAGCAGCTTAAAGGCGACAACAGAAACCGCTGGCGCAAGACGTCCTGGCAGCAAGCGCCGCTCTCTGGACGGTGGCCTTCGCGCTGACGACGTGGATGATGCAGTTGGGTTGCTTGGTTCGCAGGACGACAAGCAAATCAGTGTAGATCTGCGGAAGTTTCGTCAAAGCAGACTTTCTGCATCAAGCAAGGCAGGATGTCTTCGCCCCCTCTTGGCGAAACAACGAGCAGGCCACGCAACGTGACGCCATTTGTGTCAGAAATCTCTCAACCTCTGTGAAAGAAGCAATGCACGACGAGGACCACCCAACCATTCAGCCCGGCGGGGGTGACACTGAAGAAGAGACACACGTTGACAATTACACGAAGGCACCTCAGCGTCGTCACACCCGAACACCCCGTACTAGTACGCCCAGGTGGTCTCTTTTTCACGTCGTCTTTGTTGTCCAGTGCGTCCCTCGCGGGGCGCATGCATACCCTTGCTGCAATGAGCACCCCGTCGCTCGAACGTCGTGTCGACGACTCGCCCTCGCTCAAACATTCTCTCTGTCCTCGCGTCGCCGTTCAGCCGGACCGGAAGACGACAACGACTGCGGCGGAAACGGCGACGATGCGTTCCACCAACAAATTTTGGCTACTCTCCATCACTCCATCCCACCCTGTCCACCATGACCACCCAGCCCACCGTCCTCGTCTTCACGAACTCGGAGTACGGCCAGGCCAACGTGAACCTTGCCACCGCGTACGAGCTTGCGATAGCCGGCGCGAACGTCCACGTCGGATCCTTTGGAACTTTCAAGAACCGCGTCTTGCGCCTTCACGAACTCGTCGTCCGCCATGCATCACGTTCTGACAGTAAAACCGTGGGTTCCGTCACATTCCAGGAGTGCAAGGGAACGGCGTTCTGGGACCGTATCAAGGAGCGCGGCATAGACGATTCCACCCTCCCACACCCTCGTGGGGTGCGCGGTGCATTGGAAAGTTACGCCAAGATGGACGTCATGGGCCTCCCTTGGAACAAAGAGGAGTACGTCGAAATTTTAGAGAACACCAAGGAGATCATCGCCTCCGTCAAACCAGACGTGGTTCTCTCGGACTTTGTCTTCTATTTCGCGGTGGATGCCTGCAAACTGATGAGTCAAAAGTATATGCTCATCCTGCCGAATTCTATTGGGGAAATTGCGCTCAAGAGCCAACCCAAGGGCGCAGCACTCTGGAAATACCCTGCGTCCGTAGTGATTTTCTTCTTCGGTTCCTTCCCTGGTCAACTGATATTCATGTTGCACAGTTTATCCTCGGGATTCTCGTTTCCTCTCAAGTGGTGGCAGATTCCCGTCTACGCCTATCTCCGGATCCGACTCTTCCGTGAACACGCACGTCTGCGCCTACCCCCCACGACGGTCCGTTTTCCCAGGGTTTCCATTTCCCAAGACCCGTTTGACGCGCGCGACGACGACGACGCCGACGTCCACGCCGCAACGTGTCAGCACGACGGGCGAGGTCATGTATTCGCAGGGATCGTTTTCGTTGTCCCGACGAGTCTGGTAATTGAGCTAGCGTCGTCGTTGAGCGAGGGTATACATCCAGGCGGGCGTCGTCTGGGGGTGGGGGAGGGGACGGGGATGCGAGTGGGGTTGTTTGATTCTGTGTGATACCTGGAGTCGGAGTGTCTTCGTGCGAGGGAAGGACGCGAGGAGTCGGTTAGGGGGATGTCGGATTATATCCACCGGACTGGTAAGCCACCATCTCATGGTTCTATTTTGAACCCTTCACCGACTAACGTGTTTGCAGGCCGAGGTGGTATTTGCTCGTATCTATTGTTCTTTTGTATTGCGAGTCACACGTGCTTGGCCGGGAGTCCGCACCAAATTCACAGGCGTCGCAGCCCATCACCATTCCAACATCTACCCCTCAATCAAATGCGAGCAGCATGGGGATCTCAACCTCTTCGACCATCTCGACTGCCTTCTTTCTCTCGCTCTTTGCCTTGCTCGCTGCCCTAAGTATGTACTCAACGTTCTTTGAAGAGGGATCGGAGATGACCCACGTTGTGATGAAACAGTCTGCATTCTACTGGATACGAAGACGTAGGATAAACGTCGAGGCTCTAGCCGCGAACCTCTCCATCACCCCTGTCGTGGATGTGCAGTGAGCACCCCAGATCTGATCTATTAGTGGACCGAGGCCAGATTAGGACACGGACAGAAAATACGCAACCCTGTTTCCCAAGCACACACGGTCCCCTCCCCCGTCCAACTCCAGCAAAGCCCGTAGCTTCCTTCCAGAATCACGCTACCCCAAATCTGCGCCGGTGCACGTACTGTCGTTTCTGCAGCATGAAATGCAGCACTCCGCAAAGCTTCCGACGGGGGAAGTATCGCCCCCGGTGCTCGCAAAGATCCTCCTCCTCAGACTCAAGGGCGTCCACGTATCGACTGACAACGATCCTCGCATAGACCAGGTTCGCGACGAAGACTTTGATATCTGCTTCGCCCCTTCCGGTCCACTCGCTCTCGACACTGGCGCCGTCCAGGAGACACAGCATCGGTGGCACGAGTCGCAGCGCACACATCGTCTCCGGGTTTGAGAAAAGCTCTGGGAGGACGAGAAGATCCGCCTCCACGAAGAGAAGCTTCCGCGCCATGCACAGACGTGAACAGCTCGCCCTCGACCAAGAACGTGCCCGCCTCGCAGAGAAGCAGCGTCACACCAGGGTGCGTCATACTTTTTATCCTTCCCCCCCCAGCCCCTCACTATAAAGTCTAGTCCCGCCCCGAGACCAAGTTCGCCAAGCGAGAGCAGGATCCCTTTCAGTATACCCTCATGCCCCCATCCAAACCCTCACTACCCTGTCGCTCCCCCAAGGCTCCCAAGAAGACCGGGTCGAGCGTGCAGACGACGCAAGACGGCTTGTCGGCATGCCCATCGCGAATGCAACCCCCAACAAACGCAGGGGTTCCGTCCGCGCCGAGTTGCTCGACAGTCTCCTCCAGGTCGTTGAGTGGCAGGAAGGTGAAAAACGGAGGGCCAAAGGCAAAGAGGCCGTCCCCAACCATCAGGCGGTCAAGTCCCCCGTTCTCCCCCCCATCCCCGGTCCCTCGGTTCCATCTTCTTCGCTATCAGTCCCTTCCGTATCCTCTTCCGTCTCATTGCCGCCCTCTCGCTCCAGTTCATGGCTGTCTTTCGGCAGCTGGCGTTCCACTACCACGGACTTCACTGCCCGTTCATGACGATCGTCTACCGGCTTCCCCCATTGGTTCTGCCGACCTTGTTGCATTTCTCCGTATACAGGCTGCTCTAGTAAAGCGTGTCACGCGTTCGCCAAAGGTATCCAGTCCGCCTATATTACCGCCACCATGTTTGTGGCAGGTCCCACCGTCTTCACTGTAGCGAATATACGAGGCTCGTTTGTATTGTCACGCTCTATGCTCTATTTACTATACCGGCCCGAAGACGCCAAAATGAACTAAAAACGGTTCGTGGCTGTTCACGTTTAATCGCAATTGGACTTAATTGGTCACGTGACATTGCCTTTATTTGGACTCCAGCTCGCTTGAAATTTCTCTGCGTCTACCCCATCTAGTACGGGTTGTTCGATGGCCACTCCTCCGCAGGGCAAGAAAAGAAAGCGCTCTGTTGGCGCACAGGATGTCTCTCAATCACAAGATGGAGACCGAAGGCGCAGTCACCGTAGGAACAGAGGCAAGAACGGGCACTCGGAGCAGATGCTGAAAGTCAGCGACGTACTCGAGCAGAAGGGATATCGGAAGTCCAAGACGTTGGTCACTCCCGACGATGCGCCGGTCAATCCAATGGCGCCGGTAGCGATATCAGGGAAAGGAAAGAAGAAAAGAGCAAAGGCTCCTAGCGATGTAAGTTCATATACTTTTTCCAGCTATTTATTAGGGACTGGGATTTTCGTAATCTACAGGATGACTCGAGCGAGGAAGAGATGGATGTCAGCATCCCAGCTGAGTCAATCCCACCACTTCACTTCGCGGAAGAAGGAGACCGTTTCGGTTTTCGTCCTGCTCGTGACTCACAGCGCAAATCATCTTCGCGAAATGAGGATAGTGATGAACAGGAAGAGATCGTTGAAGGCAGAAGATCTGACGAACAGGAAGAGGTCGTTGAAGGCAGAAGATCTGACGATGACAATGACAGGGTAGGGACCGAAGCTGAGAACGGTCCCGACGCAGAATCTCGTAAAGGTTTCAGTCTCGTTTCGTCTCATTATTTGGAGTGCGCTGAAGTAGTATCCCAGCTGTCAATGCTGACTCGGACGCGCTCCATTTCCCCCCTAGTTCGCCCCCGGCGAACAACGACAACACGAGAGGTATATAACTCATCGTATCGGAATGCTTGCAACACTAATTTCGGACAGGTAAGAAAGTGGCACAGCGATCCAAGGACGACGACTTTTTTCACAGACTCAACGCTCAGCAAACTGATGATGGTATGCTTCTTAAGAACTCTATTCGGGCTCACGCGTACTAACAGGATGAAGGCGAAGATACCACTCGCAAAGTCAGGAAGCCCAAATCTTCTCATATTCGTGACCGTGAACGGGACGGTCGTGACCGTGAACGCGATGGTCGTGATCGTGAACAGGACGGTCGTGACCGTGAACGCGATGGTGGTGGCCGTGAACGCGATGGTCGTGATCGTGAACGGGACGGTCGTGACCGTGAACGCGATGGTGGTGGCCGTGAACGCGATGGTCCTGACCGTGAACGCGATGGTCGTGGCCGTGAACGCGATGGTCGTGACCGTGAACGCGATGTTCGTGGCCGTGAACGCGATGGTCGTGACCGTGAACGGGATGGTCGTGGCCATGAACGCGATAGTCGTGACGGTGTCGACAATACTCGCAAGAAAAAAACCAAAGGAAAGGACTTCTCGTAGTCATGAACGTAAAAATGATAACGTTCATTTCCATAAAGGCAAATCCAAGGCAGCACATTCGTCTCACAAGTCCTCGAGTCGCAAAAGCAAGAACTCTCGCGTAGTCGAATCAGACCGTGACGACTTGCCGCATGATGTGCTCGAGCACCATCAGTCCAAGAACGGCCGTTCACGGCCGCCCTCTCCTGCACGTTTACGAAGGAATCGGTCCGGTTCCGTGAACTCCCGGGAGTCGGCGCAGGAGGATGACATCAAGACCTACATTGGCAACCGTCTGGTTCTATCAGATGATCCAACTTGTCTAAATTATTATCCTCCTCTCACGAAGGCATTCCTCCGTCGTTGCAAGCTCTTGGTGCGTGCTCACTACGCGACTCGTAACCCGTTCATCACTCTCGAGGCCGCAATCCAAGGCATTGGACTTGAGATTCTGGCCGAAGTCCACGTCGAGTATAAGCGAAAAAATCTTGCTCTCGAGGATAATCAGTATCCACAATACAGGCATTCAATGGCTCGTCTAGTGAGTCGATTCTTCCTCAGGGTTGATCATCATCAAACGCACTCCAGCTTTACAATGAAAATGGCAATTTCCGCACTGAGTTGAAGAGAACTGCCATGGCTGCGGTGCGCCAGCACTACAATGAACTTCTTATACCCGAAGGCTCGAGGTGGACCGCTAAGCAAGGTGTCGAATATGTCAAGAGGGCTGCTTCGCGATTGTTGCAGAACGGTGATTGGCAACGCGGACCACCAGACCAGAATGCAAGTTCATTGTTCGTAGTGTAACTTTTATTGATGATGTGATCGTACAGGGTGTACTGCGGAACTTCTCGCACGACGCCATCAAACATGCATGTCTTGCTCTTTACTACAAGTCATCAAGTCGCACGTCATTGAAGAGTTGCAAGGATTTTGCTACCGCAATACCCACTTCTGCCATTTGTCTGGTCGTTGCTGTGGTGGATTTCTTCCCTTTATAACTATGTTCTCTGACTGATGCTCTATTAGATAAAGGTAGTACTCGTTGCATATCAAGAACATGGCCTGCCGAAAGTGCCTACGATCAATGAAGATTCTTGCGCTCGTGCGTTACGCAGTGCAAACAAGGCAGCGAAAGAGATCCTTGCACATGCTGACCACGCGAAACTTTTCAAGAGTATGCTTCGAGACTGGGTGCAGCAGGAGAAGTTTGGTCAATCTGTTGATGATTCAGATGCAAGTGGTTCGGATTTTGGGATCATCCTTGGTTAATTGCTTCGGGCTGTTATCTCTCTTGTATAGTGTGGTTGTATCATGTATCGTGCATTTTCTATCTGCATGAATGGTAGTTGATCTGTCTCTAAAGCATCTATTTGTGGTCCGAGTCTGGTTAGAGTCTGCTGAGATTGTGTTGTTCTGTGGTGGTGATACATAGACTTGGATCATGAGTCCCCCAGACTGGTATAGACTGAATATGAGACTATCTTGGAGCTGATGTAGAATGGTAGTAGACTTGGATCAATGACAGGCCAGTTCTATCATTGATTAACTTAGAGACTATATCAGAGACAATGCAAAGCAGTGACAATAATTGTGGCTATGTACACAGGCAGTGTATAGGTGATGCTGCAGTTCTATATACTCCTGCACAGCCCTCCCAAGAGGAGGACATATCTGTAGAGGCTGTGGAAGCTGTAATGTCTGTACAGGCCTGTGGAGGCCTGTGCAGCTCACCTCAAATTTGCTGATGCAGCATGTAGTCGCATAGCCGTGTACTCTTCGACTTCTCCGCGATTGCCGTGAATGCGCCCCAGAAGGCCTTGCGCTGTTCGCCAAGATACGGCAGGGTGGCCTTGCATATCTCAACGATCGACGTGATCAGTCGACCTCCGTTCTCGAACAAGTTCGGCTTTTCTCCCCCGGGGGCCGAGTTAACATGATCCTTAGCAAGCTTCGTGAAGAGTCGCAAGAGGGACGCAGAGAAGGGTTGGATGCGTTCGGCAGAGACTTGCACAACTGACTTCAGCATGAGGAGGGTGCCACGGAGAGCATTCGTGTTTGCCAGACCGTCTTCCACTGCCGAATAGACAAAGTTGTGGAATTCGGACATCTCGCCTTGCTTCTCATCTTTGTCCGCAAGAGCGAAGAGACGCAGCAAGCGCTCGAAAATAGGGTGTAGAGCATCATGGAGTCCTTGCCCGTCCGTCACCAAGCCTTTTCGAACAAGGGATTGCAGGATAGTGGCATTCGCAGTATACCAATCGTCATCCTTGTCAGCGGCAACTACCTGTAGGACTTTGGCTGCGCTGAGGGCCTGAACGAACTGGGGCTCCGAATCTAGATCAGTTTTCCAGGAATCATCAGGATCGAGATGACATGGCAATGGCATAAGACATACCTGCTCGATCGTAGAGAAACTGCGTTGGTCGAGTGAGGTCCGTGGGCAGGTTATGAGTGTAAACCGCAACAATCTCAAACAACAAGTCGATCCTTGGCGTTTTCTTGAGCACCTTTTGAAAGATCGACAGCATGACGGATTGTCTGTGGAGAGCGTCTGACATGGTAATCGTTTGCTCAGGTTGCAACGGCTC
>JBBPOL010000156.1:0-19014 GCA_038091435.1 Leccinum variabile | reverse complement strand
CTGGGAAATGAAGAATTCGAACTGTCAGCGCTCCAGCCGTGGCTGCCAGGGGTCACTGCCGCCTTCCCTCCAATTATTAGCCGAACAACCGAATCCGAGAAGAAGCCCTCTGTTCTCGTTAGGCACTTTGGTTATGATACGGCAACTTCATTTTTTCTTCATTGCTAGTGCTTTTTCGAAAGTTCAGAGGGAGTGGCTCATGCAACTCCGGCTACTCAGTGCAATAACTTGGCAATCTGCATGATCGTTTTCTTCGAAGATGATATCTATAGAAGTGGAAGCCTGCCAGCAATCCTTTCTTGAAAGCCGATCATAATTCTCTCTGGAAGCGTCCTGTCAACCCGGCATCTTCCCAGAAAAATTAACAAAAAAATGTTCTTTTCGGTTAAGTTGGAACGGCAGCAATATCGCCTGATTGACATGGGATCTGTCCGCGTGAGTACACTTTGATTGCTTTGGCTTCCCTGGCCACTTGCTTACTTATATACTTATATACATACTACCAGGTTCGCCCAAACAGTAGCGAGCAAGCGGAGAGCGCGCGCACTCTCGTTCACGAAATGTTCGGGACGCCCATATTATTGTATGGACATTTATTGTCGTAGCCCTCAAACCCCGGGACCTAGACTTTCTAGAACACGAACCAAATTTCAGAAGCTGCGCAACTATGGAAAATACATTGATGACGATAAATACGAGCATATCTTCTTCCACATTGAATGTATTGAGAAGAAATGAAAGAGGAAAAAAAGGAAAAACAAAAATGCACGTAAAACAGTGGTGGAAGGTGGCTGTAGTTAGAACCCGAAGTAGGAACTAGTAAGGTAAGGTCTTGAGACAAAGGAGTGTGGGTGTCCGCCGATCTGTGTTGGTGCACGGACTATTTGAACTATCATGTCAGTGAAGGGAAGTACGAATATGAAACAAGGGCATCGCTGCGGTAACGAGGCGGGGAAGAAAGGAACCGTTTGCTCGCGCAGGTATATCCGTCGCACGCGGAAAGTCGATAACGATGTATTGTATCATGCAATATGGTGGTATTTCTCGTCCTCGATGTCCGAACTGTCTCGATCGAGCACCTTGTAGTTGCCCTCTTCGTCGATGGCAGCCAAAGTCGGCGTGCTCAGCGACGCCTCAAGATCGATGTGATCCTTTTCATCATCAATCTGCGACACGATGGTGGTTTCGACGTTGACGTTAAGCTGTACCTTCAATAATATTAAGACGAAACAACGACCAGGACAATATGCAAACACGCACACTCTTTTGCGTCGCAGTCGGGCCGAGCATGCGACTCTGTCCACTTGTCAGTCAGTACCCAAACTATATGATCAATGACGTACGGAGAAATGACTTCTGTTGAGTGGGCTAGGTAATGGGGTTAGTCCGTTGTTGTGGTCTCGTTCGCTTGAACCCAGGGTACGATCAACTCGTAGACGTTTACGAGTGTTAAGTCTAGATACACGTTAAATCAGTAGTCATGACAAGATTATGGACGGACGTACGTGGCGAGAAGTGAATTAGCGTATACTGCGGTTTTCATTGAGCTCGTTACACAGCAAGAGAAAAAAGGATTTTAGATGCATACATTTAGCAATGGCAAAGTGCATGCCAAGGAAAATCAAGTTATGGCGCATGAGGAGCCACTGGTATAGCGCTGCTGCATCAGCTTCACTGAATATGACGACAGACAAATGGACGAACGCAGATCAAGGAAGCTATTGTTACGATGCTGCGCAATGCGAAGTCAACACAAATGAAGAACAAATAAAATAGCCCGAAAGAATGTACCAAGTAACACTACCAGTCTCCAGCGTGTACAAGATCAGGGAGTTGATAACATGGTTCATGCTAGGAGATCGATCGTGAGAAGCCGTCTGCAATAACAAAAATATCGATTTACCTGGCAAACCCAGTCTTTCTGCTACCAAGGAAGATACACATGACCGTGGTGATGAGAACCTCCACTGAGGCAGACAGAGTGACACCCGTCGTGAAAATCCACTGAAAAACCTTGTTAAGGAAACAATAGTACACAGCAAACGGGACTCACCGCAGGATATGGTCTGATGAACAAAGAGTAGTGTTTCAAGTGGATGCTACCCAGTAGTTAGATCTACAATAACGAATACACGAGAGATGCAACTTACATTTCGCTAGTTGATACTACATAGTTCGTGAAGATTGTGAGACGTGACACCTGATGGCTCGATCCATAGAGGCTTACCACAAGCAGCAACTTCGGAAACTTATCAGCAACAAAGTGATCAGCTCTCGAACCCAACACTTACTAAGACGGAGTAATGCAAGGAACGCCTGGAGAACATCTCAGGACACAACACAACAAGGCGAAACAAATTCAACGTACCACAGGTGCAGCAATGTACCACCTTTTCGTCACTACAGACAAATCAAATAAGCGGTGTGAAAAAAACATCGCAGACTCGACGTCTTACACATGCGAATCCTGTTAGCGAAGAAGCTGTGAAAAATAATCTCCTCAATATCTTGCGCTCGGAATACTCGGCAGAAAAAGAACCAACCAGTGCACCAAGAACGTAACCAAAGCCGTCACGGCCACGGAAAGCTACCAAAGAATAGTTGCAGTCAAATGTTCCCATTCTTCACGAATGTTCAATACTTACCCCGAGGGCGCTACGAAAGGATAGATGTTGAGCACTTATCACGACGATGACCAGACTTGCCAACATGACTTACGATGGGATGATGTCCATGTTCTCCGGCTTATCGAAGTTCGTGATGACTGACTCCCAGACTGCGGTGACGATACAGATGGTGTGCATCAAGTCAAACGCCCACACCGCAAAGACCTTGGAAAGTATCACCCCACTGAACTCCTTTTGAACAAAAGGGAAATGCAAACCCACCAAAACTTTCGTCCACACATAGTCGCCAGGGTATAATTTGTAGTACAAGATGGATTGTACGAAGACGATGCCGGTAAGGCTATACAATCATTAGTAAGGGTACATTGAAGTGCTGCTGAAGAACTCACGCGCATCCAAAGCAGGTTCCAAGGAGGATCGAGCCATATGTTGTTGCGATGTTAGTTACGTCGCCAGGTACTGTCATTTTTGGTAGAGCAAGCGGACAGGAAAGAGCGCCAGGAAAAGAATGAAAAGAAAAGAAAGGTCAAACGAGAGGACGTGAACACGAAAGGATCACTAATAGAAGAAAACCGAATACACGAGAACGAGGCTTTTTGTACATTATTTGTCCTCATTGACGGAAGATCGAGAGTTTCAGGGCGGGTCCACAATAAAACATCAATTTTGCCTTTTTCGCCATCACATTCCGTTAAGTTTTCATAATCTCAAGTGAGAGGGTATGTAATTACTTACATACCAAACAAATTTTCCAGCCAGCCAGGCCCGCTGTGCGTTAAATGAATCCGTCACACGGGCGAACCGAAGGGCCTGGCAGCCGCACTGGGTTTTTGGTCTTCCGAGCCGGCCTGGGTCAGAGTTGGCAATCGCGAGGCGTCAATACAGTTAAACGGAAATGACCCGTAGGCCGTGGCTCTGCCGACATTAGAAGACGTATGCAATGCACGTCACCGGCATCAAAACTACTTACTTCTCCACTCGCTGCCGCGACGAAGAGACAAAAGCTGCGGGCCAGACCAACGGGAAAATGGAACATTACGGCATGTAGGCTACAGCATCCACTGTCACACCAGAATGAAGAGGCGATTCAATTCAAAATAAATTTTGTTTTGGCTCGTCCCTGCCAGCACTGCCAAGAGTCACTGGCATTTATTGATCGGGGACTCCGCATTTCTGCCGAGTCCCGAAAGGCACGGGACGGGCGAGCCAGTATGTACTTACTCTTATTTCATACTACGTTTTGTTGGTTCAAAATTCAAGAGGTTCAATTGAAACCACAGCTACAGTCTACATTGTAGCACCACACAGTTCGAACACTGTTGCCATTTATAAAGAAAATAAGTTGGCCTTACCGGTTCAAATCTGACCTGGCCATCTCATGCCGCACGGTTGTCAGCTGCTTGCTCGGTTCCACGAACTGCGTCCTTGACTTCAAGGAGGTGTGCACGCAGCTGCATAACCTGATGAAGTTAGCAAACCTTATCTCCTCAACATTCCAATGACCCAGCGTTTTGGTTGGGCGTCGAGTGCGGATATACACTGAAGTGACTGAACTACAGACCATATTTCAAACTTGGGCCGCGAGCACAATACTTACTTCTAGGTACAATTGATTTCTTTGATCCAATTGGTATAAAAGATAGGGATCTTTCTAATACATATGGGAATTCTGAAGTGTGAACCCAGTGAACTCTTACCTAGTAGACTCTTATAAAATTCCAATGAAGCTGTGCGCGCCGCGAAATGTTTCTGCGATGAACTTGAATGTTGACGTTGGGCGCTTTGAAGTAATTTGCACCAAAGCAAATGTCTAGACTCAGAGCGAGAAGTGACCGGGATTGAGATTGGCCGGGACAAGATATTCGAACGAACACGTTTCTCCATGGCAAGTCACCGGTGACCTCTGACCTACCCAAATGAATTGAGGCCACTTAATCCCCATAGGTGACGAAAACCTGCCCGAGCGGTCGGAGGATCAACAGACCTAGACAAGCAACAAGGTAAGTACGAACATTTTCTCAGTTCCGAAATAAATCACCTTTGACAAGATTTGAGCCTCTACGTTGCGTTTCAGCAATCCCATCATCCTCTCGTTCCTCAACCGCAAACAGTGTAATTTAGTAAACCGTTGGCCAACGCTCGGGCGCAAATTACATACTTAAAGGCGCACAAAGCCACGCGGTCGGTTTGAAAGGGTGGAGGGCGGCGACAAAAAAACAAAGTGACATGGCATCGAGTCATGACGCTCTAAGAACGCAGTTATGATGACAGAATGAGCGCTCCGCGGACGGGGAACACGAAGTGATAGACGAGCAGGTTCAACAAGTTGGGTCGCGAGACAGTGAGAACCCGTTGCCAGAGGGACCAAATTTTCAGCCGCTTTACGGTAGTCTGTAGAGACAGAAATGCTGCAATTCCTAGTAGACAAAGCAACAACAGAGCATGCGCGCCACGTTGAAATGACCTGGCTCGACGACCGTGTGCGACCTTTGTATCCAGGTGGTAAATTCCAATCCTGTTGCATCATCAAGGTTGAATGAAGAGTTCAAGACGAGATCCCCAGGTAGACAATACCCACGCACCGCCAGAAAGTGGAGGCCGATGACCTGGACCTGCTTCCAAGGCTGTAAGGTTGTGAACTTGAAGGCTGAAACAGCGCTCTTAGATCCAGCGCTTTGTCACAGCGATGCCTGGATTGTATTTGGCAGCCAAGCCACATCGCCACGGCTCCACCTAAAACGACTGTCTGACTAGAGGTCTGCCCATGGAGACTAGGCTCTACCTTTGATAAGTACGAGCACCTGACCTTCGGGGTGGAGTCGTACTGATTACAATGATCCTGTAAGCTTGGGTGAGATGTCAACGTTTCAACGTTGTTCGGTTTCACCATTGGCTAGTGCAGAGGATGAAGTGCATAAGTTAGAACAAGTCCGAACTCGGCTAAAAGGCTGATATGGTGATCCGATTACGGTGTTCCGCCCGGCGCACCCACTCCCTTTTGGATGGGCAACCGGCGCATCCTGATTTCTAGGCCAAATGTGCAAACACTGAGTGCGCAGATTTCTGGTTTGACCGAACGGAACGACCTCCACTGATTCGGACTAGTTCTTGCCAGTGGTATACCCCCAAGTTGGACTCGGATTTGATATATTTATGTAAGCTGCAATTACGTAACAACCTTCGCAGACTCCTCGCCTGGCTCGCCAGCTACGACGCTATTGGAACCTCAGAAACTCGCCCACTTGATGAATATTAATTGCGTAACGTTCTACATGAGGAATCGACGGATCACAGCCCCTATACCTATTCTACTATGTCTTTGTCACAAGCGGAGTCGGGGACTTGGCGTGTCAGCGCCGTTACGATTGTGGTGTATGTGAATTTCCTTTTGAACCTGTTTGGCACTGGAATCTCACTAGATCTCAAGATCTCACCATTCAATGATGGTAATTACCCACCCGGCAAGGTTCAACTAATTTGACCAACGAGAAAAGAAATGATGCAGTCTCATTTGGCCACCGGTCTAAGAATGTCCCGCAGGAAAGTTGAAGGAGGTGTGGTGAAGTGTACTGCCGTATATAAACAACCCCGACGAGCTGGCAAGCCTCCACGCATTTTTATCAGGGACTTATTGCTAGTAACAGTACTTCAGAGGTGAGCCGTGTCCACTGCAAGAGCGACGTTGCTCCTGTCGCTGAAACCCATCGTATTGAGGAGTTCATTTCAAGCTCGAAACGATGCCTGGAACCACTTTGCCCCCTTTCCCGACCAATGTCCGTACCCACCCGCTGTTGGTCATCGACTTCAACCTCCTCAACGCCGGAGACTCCGCCGAGATCGACCGTCTCTGGGAGGCTGCGACATCCATCGGGTTCTGGTAGTAAGTAACGAGATTCCTCAGACTGGTACATGATGGCATAACATCATCATCATTCTTATCAGCCTGAAGAACCATGGCGCCGAAAAGGAAGTCAACAGTATGTTCGACGTCGGCTTAGAGGTCATGGCTCTCCCCCTCGAAGATAAAATGAAGTTCGAGCAGGGCGACGAAGGACGGTCGTTCGGGTGTGTATATCTATGTGGTGTTCACCTTCGCGTAACGCGCTGACTAGCTGACCCACGCTATTTAGATATAAGATGGCCGGTGCGAACGCGGTGGATGCAACTGGGTGAGTCTGTCGGATTACGTGCCCTCAGCGTTGTCGAATTAACGGAGGAGTTGGTGCAATTAGAAAGCTTGACGCTACCGAGTTCCTCAACGTCTCCAAGGACGACGCACTGGCGTTCCCGAACGTCGTGCACAGAGCGTACCCAGCTCCTGCGACAGTAGCGATACCGACTGTCGTGGCCCCATTCGTCCGCAAGTCGCTGGATATCAACAAAATGATCATACGGATCTTCAACAACAAGCTCGGTCTTCCCGAGGGTACCCTTGAGCGGTTGCACTCGGACGAGGAACATAGCGGGAGCGAAGCCCGCATAATAAAGGTTCCACCAATGCCTGGACAGGTGGTCGCAGACACTGCCACGTTAGGCGCTCACACGGATTTTGGTTCTCTGGTGAGCCGGAATGCCTTTGAGCATACGGTCGTTATGTAAACTTATTTTGGGAAAACCTCGACTTGTTAGTCGTTTTTGCACAACAGGCTTGGAGGACTGCAGGTGATGCCTCCCGGCCACACTGAGTGGTTTTATGTCAAGGTATATTTTCTTCGAAGAATACATGTCAGGGAGATGCTCACATACGACAATAAACACTCACAGCCCCTTCCTGGACATGCGGTATGCAACGTCGGTGACGCCCTCGCGGTCTTCAGTGGAGGTATACTTCAGTCCAACATCCACCGTGTGGTGCCGCCTCCAAGTGACCAAGCTGAACATGAACGTTGGTCTCTTGTGTTCTTTACTCGTCCGGGCAACTCGAGGGTGCTTCGCGCTCTTGTGGAAGACAGTTCTCTCATTGAGGACGCTGTGCAAAGGCGACCCGAACGCAACTTTAATACAGGTGAGACTTCTGCCGAATGGTTCGCGAGGCGCATCAAGTACCAGAGAATCACCAATAGGAAGGTGAGTAGATCGCAACATAGTCGTGCTCCCTTTTCCTAACATGGTTAATGATCATCTAGGGACCTGAGACGTGGGCGGCCAGCAGGGGTACTGAGCACACCCCCACAGTGGCGTAATCAATGTGGACTGAAAATTGAAATTATGAACTGCATGTACACCCTTTTGTATTTCTTGTAACTTTGAATGACTGCGAATGAATGCTGCCCAATCATTAATCAGGAACGAATAATCATCCATTGATGCTGATGGGCTACCAAACCAGCCAAGGTATAACAGTACAACAGGCGTGCCTCTAATGGTAACCGTTCTGGAAATCATAACTCCACTGGGTCCCGCGTGCTTTCAGTGTCGTTCGCCTAATGCAGGGGTTTTATGCTGTTTAACCAACTTGACACTGGAGTTCCTCAACCTCTCTGAGGAGTCCCGGCGCGCTGGCACTCCCAAAGGTTGTACATGAGACATACGCAGCTTCGGTAATGGCGGCGATGGTGACTGCCGTCCGCTTGTTCCTCCGCCAGTCACTGGAAGATGGCAACAACGCAATGACCCCGCGTCTTCAACGTTGCAATGACAGACTGGGTTTGCCTGAGGGTACACTCGAGCGGCTGCACTCAGATCAGGTGATCTATGTGCTGGCGCATGATCAGTCCACCACCCAGGCTGGTAGTTATAGACGAATGGTTCTATATCAAGGTATACTTTCAGGTTCGAAGCATACGATTCAATGGCCCGGGAGATACTCCGAACATACGACGACATCCTACTCCCGGCCACGCAATCTGCATCACCGGTTCTTCAATGGAGGTATCGTAACTTCGATATTGGCCAGACTACGGGCGAGTGGTTCACGAGGTCCCTCAAATATCCATAGGAAGGTGAGCAGGTGAAGGGAGAACAAGGTCGGTCCGATCAAATTTGCTTATCGATACTGTAACTTGGGACATGAAAGCTCAATGGTGCTGCCCTCCCTACCATACTAGCAGAGGCGGAATGTTGAAAAAAATCGTGGTCCCGTTCTTCAAGGCCTTATGTGACATAAACATGTGCATCATGAATATGTGTAATCTCCATGGCAGAAGGTGATATGGCGTCCTGGCGAACGTCAGATCAGTTTACTAGTCGTGGCCTAATTCCACGACCTCCGGGAAAAAGATTAGACAGTCGTCAAAGAAAAGAGGTATGTGATCTGCACACCGATGGCAACGAGATTTTTTTTCTCTTTTCCAACACTCTATACAATACTACAAAGACAAGGGCAAGGGGCAAGACAAAATGGAGGTACCGTCGAACGCGTCCAGAACGAACGACAGAAAAACCACAGACAGAATTGGTCGTGTGCACGAGTCCCACCAGACACGCGCACATAATCACCGTCAGCTCGGCTCACCCGACTATATTAGCGGCTTGTTGTTATCCTTTTGAGCTGTACAACATGCACACCAAAAAAAGTCGATCAATGTTTAGACGAACGAGAACAAAAACAACAACTACTCACACATAGTGATCCGATCGCCGAGTGAGAGCGCGATCCCCTGCGTCTTGCTCCGGATCCGGACGTGCCCTGCGATCGTGCCCGCCTCCGTTCGTTCGATGCTCAGGTTCGCGAGCGCGTCCTCTCCTGCAAACGTCGACCCATCAATAAAAAAAGTGAGCGCGGCGCGCATATATGCACGTGTTCGTATACGAAAGAAAATATATGACTGACCAAACAAGCTCTTCGCGTACATGTTTGCAGTGAGAAAATCGCATTCGCCCGACACGGCTCCCTCGGGGGTCAGGCACGACATGTTGGTCGACTTCATGACGTGTTTGAGATAGTCGCGTGGATCACTGAAAGGAAACAAAAAGCAATCGCACGTCAGAAAATGGACATACAAATGATCAGGACGCGTCCCCTAAGGGGAGGGGAATGAGGTCAGTGGCGTGAGGGAAAATACATACGACATGTTCGTCGACACATTGACCCGGTTTTCCCACTCAAATTCCGTCCACATGCTTCGGAACTATAAACATGTGTGGTTAGCATGCCTACTCTAGCTTGCAAGAAACAACGTTATAATCACCTGAGCTTCATTGCAGTAAGCGGGTTTGATGTAATCCATGATGTCGATGTGTATGTCATTCAAGATGACACAAGTTTCCGCGAGACCGGGACCTTCCCAAAGTATGCTGCCAAAGATGACACCCGTTTCAGTCGAGGCGACCTTGATAGTAGCCTTGATGCTCTGGAAACCATGGGGAGCGATCGTATAAACTGCGGGCCGCTCAACAAGTTTAAGATCTCCCAATGTAGCAAAGTCAAGGCAGAGGTTTTGCAATGTATTGGGTGTTTGATTCACCAAAAGGACGTCTGAACAAGTGCTATTTATTGGACTGCTCCCACCAGGAGATTGTATCACTCACCCAGGAGAATGTCGAAGCCATGCATTTTGACATACGCCTCGGCGTATATCGGGTCAGAGAACCCTAATAGAAAACTATGAACGATAAGCCCGTATACGAATCGACCTACTCACCAGTAAGCTGCGATATCCTGCTCAAGTTGGAGATGAAATCTTCGTGTACCTCGGCAGCACCGGTAGCTTTGCCCAGATCGTCCGCGTACTTCCAAGACCTTGAGAGACAATAAATAGAGAAATGAGATCCGAACCTACGTTTATCGCATCGTCTGCTGTCTTCTTCGAGAACTGGCGGAAGTTCAGCAGGTCGTCGACTTGTATGATGGTTTCCTTGGTGCTTTCAGTCTCTTTCTTTTTTTCTGCTACAAGCTTCTGCTCGTTATTGTCAGTCCTTTGAACTCGAGCTTTGCATCGCGGTGCGCACCTCCTGAGCATCCAACATCTTGCCGTATGCTACCCGAGTATCCCTGAGGAACATGTCGTTAACTTCGCTATGTGCTCTCAGTTCACTCAAAGTTTGGATGCAGGTCAAGATGCGCTCGTTGGAATCTTCGTCGATCGGGACGGTAACAAATTTCGATTGACCGACACGGATGATAGATGTCATAATGAGCATTACCTAAACAGAGTTGGGTAGTGTGAGATGGGCAACTTGAATGAAGTTACTGTTTACCTCTGCACGTAGAGCATTCGCTCTGACGTGATCCTCGCTCGACTCATCATATCGCAGGACGAGTTTCGTCAAAGCAGCCGCGAGAACAGCACCCGTGAAGAAATCACCCCCCAAGATCAACGCTAAGAGAGAACAAGATCAATCATCGCTATCCACCAACTCGAGTCATTCGCATACCTCTGAGTGGGGGTTTTGGCTTGCCGGTGGAAGTGTTCGCTGGCGCAGAAGACGTTGTGTAGGCCGTTTCCGTCGCGTATGTTCCATCGGCTAGCACTTTCGGTCTCGTTGCCCCAGTCTGTCCAGTGGTAGCACTATCTTCAGCGCCGTCCTCGACATTTCCCTCCGCTTCCCTCATCTCGGCTGCCAAGATCGGAATCTCACCGAGCACGCCTCGAAACTCGACCATCGCCTGTTCGATATCGCTCACACGCTCCACGTACTCTCCCAATATCCAAAGGACGCCTCTGAACACTTTCCCGCTCTTTATGCTACCAACTGTGACCGTCAATTTTTCGGTAATCGCCGGGCGTAGAGAGGGGAACTTTTCGACTACTTCTCGGACGAACAGGACGACATCCATGGCAGATGGGTTGTTGGAGTCTGCGAGGAAATCCATCAACGCATGCACGACACTAGCCGCTACTTCCGAGAATTTGACCGCCATGACGTGAATACTTTGGATCAAGAGTTGCCGGTACTCCGGCGCCTATGTACCAACGAGATCAGCATTAAGGATCACATGGGTGAGATTGACGGTCAGAACCTTGTCGTAATCGTGTTCCTGTGTCCGCTGAAGTTGCTTCTTAAGGAACAACACGACTTCTTCGACGTTGCGAGCAGAGGTCATGCGCAACACGATGGACATCGCTTTCCGGCGTACCTCCATATCGGCACTACTTCGCAGGTTGAGGCAACGCACGGGTTGGTAAAATCAGACTTACCTGGATAGAACTTGCAATACGTCCATGATGAGTCCGTGCAATACAGCTCCATGCCTTGAACGCAGCAAGTCCAGTCTGTCGAGAACGATGAGCTTGACATTGTTGTCGGATTCCTTGATAACCAGGTTTACGAAACATGACGCGGCGGCTAATAACATACAAATTCCATACGGGGTTTAGGATAGGATAGGAGGAGAGCACACCTTTGACTGCAGCGGGGTTTTGTGTGAGTGTAGTGAGCGTGGTTGCAGCTTCATACTTGACAGCGTGCGACGACGAGTTCAACAGCTCGAACATGCAACGGATATAGCGGGGCTGCTCGCCATCGAAGGCGTTTAGCGTACGAACACGATGGAATGCGCAAGCATCACTCACTTTATGGGTGGTATCATTCACACAGTCCATCCGGGCGACCTCGATGATGGCCATCTGTAGCCCATCGTCCATCGAAGCGACTCCATCCCAAACGCTTCTCAACCACTCCGCCGCCTTATTCATTGCTACGTTTGCGAGAAACACGAATGCATTACGCTTGCATGTGGCGTCGGATTCAGCGGCAAGGAAGGTCTGCATCAGTTCCGCGGCGTCAGGGACGAGGGACTCGTGTTCGCGATGAACTGTATAGAGAGCGAAGACAGCAGCTTTGCGGACATACGAATGGCGGTGTTCAAGGTTAGCGCGGAGAGTGGGGATGAGAGGCTCAAGAAGTTCGACGTCTTTAGAGATTTTCTGGAGGAAGCGGAGGGTTGCGCCGCGGATATATTCGTTTGGGTGTTGCTGGAAAACACACGCATTAGTCTTTGTACGATTTCCAGCAGAAAGGGACGCACGAGATCGTTACGAATGGCGTTGCTGAAAGATTGGATTGAGAAGAAAACTCGGAAGGGGGGCAGAAAAGGAGACACGCACACAACGAGAATCATCTCCTGCTTCAGCTTTCCATTCTCGTCGTACTTTGGACAAACTTCCCAATAAAAATGAAGCAGTTTCTTGAGCTGCTTGTGCTTCGAGGGCATGATGTACTGGATGATGGGCATCAACAGCGTCGGCTATTAGAGAGGTTGCATCAGTTTGTGATCTTCCATACGGGCGGACGAATGCATGGATGCCCACCTGAGGATTGCCATTGATAGTCGCGACGATGATTCTGCGCAACGTGTCAACCTTGTCGTCGTCGGAGCCCTTCTCGAGTGTTGACCGGAGCTCCTGCGTCGAGGGAGTCTCCGCGGCATCTTCAAATACGACCGTGTAACATAGAGCCTCTCCAGACATCGTCGTCGTCGTGCGTTGTATTAGTACTACCCTGCCAAACAACCTCAGTCCCATATGAGAAAATATTTCCTCTTTTATACTGTGTCTGTATATATCAAGGCCCCTATCATGTTTATTAGCTTCTTGGTCGCTAAATGTCATCGCGAAAGACCTCTGACTTTGTAGGTGCTGACAATCCTTATTTCTTTCCATTGTCTCATATTAATTCAGGAGTATTATTTAAACCCTCCTTCGCCTCCGGCCAAGAAGGCCAAAATCGAGTCGCAGGAGAAATGCGAAACAAAGGACCAGAAAGGGGCTAATTCGCTCGGCGCATTATCTCGCGCGACAACGCCTTCTTCTGCATCGTCAGAGCATTCGTGCGATTCGGAACTCGAGTCAAAACCAAGGACCCCATCCCCGACTCCAGCATCGGGCTCTTGTACCTGCCGCTGTGGTGGCTGCTGCTGTCACGGAACCGCATGTGAACCCAAACACTGCGTCCGCTGCCACAGGGCATACACCTTCAATCACCCACAAGCGTGCACGGTACCGCACGTCTATAATGATGCTCGGGATAAGGAATATTTCGATGACGAGGTGGTCCGCAACGTGTGGTCAATATGCTGCGGTGGTAGGTCGGCTTTGGCCGATCTCGTGAAGTCAGGCTTTCCTTCGAACCCATCCACCTGCTTCGTGGGGTGGCACACGACTGACGCGTCTGCAATAGAAGGACAGTACAATGGTGTCAACGTCCTCCGTTGCGATCTAGGTCCTGACAACGAGTGCAAGCGAACTCGGATGAAGTACCCCTATCACTATCAACCTCTCTTCTCGACAGACGTGAAGCACGTTCAGGCCGATTACGGGGATCACCACAGGTACTTGAACAAAAAAAAGGCGACAATACAACAAAAGTTCAAAATTCCAATCATTTGAAGACGATTTTGGAACTGTGCTGGGCGATTACAGATTGGAGGGCGATGGGGACGATGACTCGGACTCCAACGAGAGTGATTGAGGTGGTTTGGCGTACAGCGAGCTTTTGCGTATGCAAAAAATGGCTGCTATATGTATCATTAGTTATCGTTGGAGCAAGACGTTTAGTCAGTACTAGTAGTGAACGAAGGCGAGTGTAAGGCCAATCATGGATCAATCGATCATCCCAATCTGATGTAACCGCCGCTTGCAGAATGCAAAGTAGTAGCGCGAGTCCCCTTCTTACAAACATGATTATGTGCACGATGTACGTGATTACCATATCATGAACGGTTTGAAAGAAATAAAAAATTCATCCAAGTTACATAAGTGATTAAGCAGTTCGTTCTTGTGAGCGAGACTTGACGAGAATTTGTAGTCCCTATCATGAGGTCACAGCAGGAGAAAAGAACTCACTGGCAAAGCCCGGGCCCCGGGTACGGTGATGTTTCGATCACACCTTGAGGCACTTTTGGATGCACCTTCATGTCTCGACTCTCCACTGCGAAGTTTTCTGCACGAGGTCATGGTCACTTTGCATCGTATGTCTCGTTATTCGTGAATGAAAGTAATCCGGTGCCTCGGAACTTGGACAACGAGCTCCGAAGGTTTCTATCATTGTTGGCAATAAAATTTCAAGGTTAGTTTCCGGTTGTTCCTACATTTTCGATTCGGCACGTTTCTAGAACCAGGATGTCGCTGATAAGGTCAATGACTGGATTGGACTCGACGCCTTCAAATCCGATCGGAAGTGTTCCGTTATTGACTATGTTGTGCAGGATCTCGCTCTGCGCGAACTCAATGTGAGTGAGGATTTTTAGCGGTGCATGATAAATTTCGAGTGACATTGGATGCGACAGAACCAGTAGAAGGGGTTTCGCACTGACTGCAGTCTGCAGTGCAAATTATGATCTTTCAAAGCCTTCACTAGCCGAAGGCTTGGGGTGAAGTAAATACATTCAAGTGTTCAGAAGGCCCGGGATGATATGCATCATAATAATCAGGATAATCAGATGTGTTATGAGGGTGGATGGTTGGAACGTAAACCTTGTTGATGAAACTAGGTGCATGACACGGCAGCTTGTGTATGAACCTGTTCTACATGCAAGCTTCGAAGGAATGAAGAAACGAGAACATACTCACATTTAAGAACTGACCACGAGAGCGGTGTAAACGAAGAGGAATAGGAGGCGAAAGAAGAAGGCATAGCTATTAGTCAAATCGACTAACAGACATTCATTCGCACGGTGGCGTTTTCACGACGTTTGCGACCCACAAAACCCTCTCTAAGGAGTCGGGGATCGGAATGGTGGCGCGACAAGGAATAGGTCTGGAACACAAGGATAGTATACATGGACTCGTTGCAAAGTCGTCGTGGCAGGGCATTGTGACTGGCGATTCAGACAGAATGGCCACACGCGCTATCGTTACGATTGCCTTCGCGAACTTCAAACTCAAAATAAGATGTAATAAATAAACTGTCCGCGTGCCACCTGCAACTGCCCAACTGCAAGATCTCGAGGCTCGGGCACGCACCGGTCACCAGTTCACCTCCCAGTCAAGCGAATCTCCAACCATCGCAAAGGTGGGAACGTCACTGCTGCAAAAGTAGCTGACAGCTATGCATGCAACACCAGGGACACAAAGTCAGCAATGCGGGAACGTGTCGAAGGACCACCACCGAGAAAGAAACGAGTCGCACCTCGAATCCAAGATCGGCGCCGTACGTCGCACCGGCCAGTTTCCCAATCGGACCGATATACCACACTTGCGACATACCAACCACTGCACCGGTTATGCCGAAACAGCACGCCAAGATGCCCGCAATGCCCATAGGAAGTCTGCGGATACATGAGTGGGGGGGATCGAATCGAATTGTGCGTATCATCAACAGGAACCAAATGAAGGCACGTACTTGGAAGGGTTATCCCAGTCATCCAAATTATATCCCCCCAGCGAGCCCCCTTTACGTCGGAAAATGAAATGTTCCTCTGCAACGATGACGATGAAGAACGTCGTCCAATAACTCAATACGGACAAAAAGTCAGTGAGAATTTCACTGAAATGTTCCCGTCCAGCAACACCAGCGACGGTATAGACGATGAAAACGACGAAAACCCATAGAAAACGGGGCACGATCGCAAAGGGACGACCGAGAGCTTGGATGGAGAGAGCGGCAGAGTATGTATTTGGAATGTTGTTGGAACTTTTATCGTATTCATAAGCATGGGGCCTGGATATGAAAAGAAAGACCAACATGGCGCTGAGTGCCAGTAGCACTAAAAGGAACTTTCCTCCGCCTCCCCAAGGCGATAATACTTGGGCGATCAGCGCACCGGTGTCCCCGCTCGAACCCAAAGCAGCGATATAGGTGGGGTCGGTGATGGTCATTAATGTAGCACCGAGCATCACGGTGAAGACTATCGGAAGAAACAAGCCAAAGAAAGTCAACCAGAATACCCGCCATGAGTTCGTATTGGCTGGCAGGCGAACATTGTAGTCAGCGGCGATGGGCGCCCAGCCGGCAACCGAGCCAAAGATAATTGCGCCGTAGCTGAGAATGTCAGAACTAAGGGCTTTTCCTGTGTCTTCTGAAGGTTTTTGCGCATTCACGTCATACCCAGCTGTCCCGCCGAGTCCGTAGAGGCAACATACGATGAAAAGCATGACTATCCAGGCGTAGCGTTCGTAGATGTGAACCAGATTGTAGCCGATAAAACAAGGGATGAGGGAGCAAACACCGATGATGATGATGCCGCCAATGAGCGAAAGATTGTGTGTGTTGATCGAAGAGAGTGTTTGACCGCCAAGGATGACGGCGAGCACAGAAAATCCGAGTCTAAGGACAGGTGTCACCAGGGTAAGTAACAGATACATATTTCTCAGAAAAGAACGATTACTGGGTAATGATGTTGAGGACGGAATAGAAGATGCCTCCGATGTACCCTGAGCTATAACGGGCGATGACCATTGTACGCAAACCAGTCTGCGGACCGAGGGTGGCAATAAAGGCTGTTGCCATACTACCCAGAGCACCGAAGCAGAAGATGGTTGCAAATGCATGGCTGGGATGGGCTCAGTGCAAGCCAAGACGAGAGATTGATGGATAGACTTACGGTAGGGTAAGAGTGAAGGTGAACTGTGCCAACACACCTATAGGTATGGTCGTAAGCACCATATTTACCGACCTGTTACGCCGCTGAGGTACGAATTAACATCAAGAGGAGAACGTGGCATACCACCACATAAATAGACTGCAGGCGATAGTGGGCACACTGCTTGCATGTCAAAGCGAACGCGGAACATACCTGTTCAAAATATTTTTCGTTTCCCTGTGGTTTTCTGGAACACGTTCTATCCCTCTTGCTTCAACACCATTGTCAAAGAGCTTAGAAAGAAAAGGGCCAAAAACACCGAATCGGTTCGCAATGACGGTGTCGGGTGCTTCCTCGACAGAGTACGACAGAGTACCAAAAGCTGGGGAGCCTTTTTCCCGGTCATCGGACTCTTGGCTGGCCTCCGTGAACATGTTGCCTCAGGGAGAGGAAGAGGAAGAGGACGAGATTTGTATACAATAAAAGCTGAGTAGATGACTGTGGAAGTTGGGAAGTTCAGTCGCTCAGTACAGGTACTACCCGATGGATCGGAAACGTGACCGCAGGGGCGCGGAATGCACGAGGTCTATTTTAGGCTTTGATTCATTTCGCCAATGAGTTTACTTCGCGGTTATGACGTCGGAACAATACTTATCATGTGATACGACCCATACTTTCTGATTGAATCCATATCGATTGTGCCTGTCAGGCGAGCAACCACCACTACCAGCCACAGTGTGAACGATAAGCAGCCTCAAGTTGCGGGAGCAATTGAAAAGTCCCTGATAAGATAAGTATGTGAAAAGTGACCTATGGCCGGCATTTGCACACACCCGACAGTGGTAGTACCGCCCACTGCGGGCGCCGATCGGCCGGTGCGACCTCCACGGGACCACCGTGGGGATCAGACGGACCGGAAAAATGAAGCGTGCTTATCAGTTCGAGATGGGTGGGCCACCTCTAGGCCAACGGCGATCAACAATAGTGAAGCCAAACAACGTTGACTCATCTCTCACCCAGCTTACAGGATAGGATACAAAAACTGTTAGTAGTAATCAGTATCATGATTCCGCCCTGTAGGCGAGGTGCCCGTGTCAGTGTCAGTGTCGTGACGAAGTGGCTTGGGCCGCTTGGCTACGTCACTTCCAGTATCTCCATGCGCCTCAATCACCTCGAGATAGTGCAAATTTCTTCATCGGTGGACGAGGTGAAAATGTAGTCTCGCCACCATCCGTTTTGGTGAAGTTGTGCCCTCGGGATCTTCAGATCACCAAAACGGAAGCCTTTGCGTCGGGTGTTACAATCGCTCGGCCGATGCGGTATCCAGTAAACTGATGGATGAGTTCCGTCGCTCTGAAACTCCTCGGTGACCGACTCGTCCAGCAGTTGGATACGCACTCACACTTCAAATACTCACCAGATTCGGGGAACTTTTTGTTTCAGTGAAGATGTGTCCGTCTTCCAAGTTCCAAGCTAAGCGACAGCTGCGGGCCGTCCAGTTACACAGCCAAATATTTACATAATGTCTCGTGCTCGAAACTGCGGAAGAATTTTTTTTCTGGACTGGTCCAGGGCAGGACAGTCTGTCCATTAAGTACCCGGATTGTGGTGTGGGATTATGCTGCGCCGGCCCCAATCCTTGAAGGTGCTGCTTCAAGGTCTCGGAGTGCCTCCTTTTCCAACATATCCGCTTCAAGTTAGAATGGCCGCTCTACTGGGTAAGGTCTCGTCTTTGCCGAGTTTGATGCGGCTGATGGGCCAGTCCATGTCTCCTTTGCAGATATTGTACCAGACGTTTCGTACGGACAGTTACGTCGAGATTTCGAATTGATCGGGTTTGGTTCCCAACAGCTTTTAGTGGAGTCGTTGTACCCGCGTGGATTATCTTTGCGCGTTTCGATTGACATGGTGGGTTTGAGCCTGGACTCGGAGGGCTGTGGTATTGGAAATGGACCTCACCTTGCCAGTGCCCACCGGTCCACC
>JBBPOL010000155.1:0-19071 GCA_038091435.1 Leccinum variabile | reverse complement strand
GTGACGCACCACGCGATTGTTGGCAGAGGATCACGCCGTTGTCCTCCTCCTCGTACATCGCCTTCGTCTCCCGTACATATAGTCGCGTTTGATGTAGTGCGTTGGCGGTGAGAACGAGGTCTGGCGCGGGGTGAGTGAGTGAGGGAGTGAGTGAGAGGGAGTGACGCACCACGCGATTTGTGGCAGAGGGTCAGGCCGTTGTCCTCGTCGTCGAACATCGCCTTCGTCTCCTTTACATATAGTCGCGTTTGATCTAGTTCGTTGCAGTGAGAACGAGGTCTGGCGCGGGGTGAGTGAGGGACTGAGAGTGAGTGAGTGAGTCACGCACCACACGATTTTTCGCCGAGGGTGAGGCCGTTGTCCTCCTCGTCCTACGTCTACGTCGTTGCCTAGATATATCCACCCATTTGTCGTAGTTCGCTGAGGGCGTGGTCGAACGCAACGTGGGTGCTCGTTGTCCCCCGCGTCCTACTTCTCCGCCGTCTCCTTTACATATAGTCGTGTTTGACGCAGTTCGTTGACGGTAAGAGCGAGGTCCAGCGGGGGCTGAGTGAGGGAGTGAGGGTGAGGGAGTGAGTGACACACCACGCGATGTGGGTGCTCGTTGTCCCTCCCGTCGTACGTCTCCTTCGTCTCGTTCACAGATAGTCCCGTTTATTCCAGTTCACTAGCGCGCTAAGAACGACGTCTGGCGGGGGGTGAGCGAGGGACAGAGTGAGTGGGCAGGCGTGACGCACCACGCGAACTGTCGCGGAGAGGGTGCTAGTTGTCCCACTCGTCCTACTTCTCGGATCCGTTGTTTCCTGTATATATCTACACGTTTCACGTAGTTCGCTGACGACGTGGTCAACCATCCTCGAACCCCTTGAACTGCCTAGGAACGTCCCCGGCATGTGGGCTTTCAAGAGCTGGAGTCCCGATTGATTTATGAATTCTTAAGTTAGGGACGGGACTCTTCAATGTAAAGCCTACTCGTGAAGAACAGTCTATCGCAATAACTACTGTGCTATTCCATCGTGTGATTGCAAAGTTTATCATCCACACGGCATACCCGCTGCAGGATAGAACTGGAGGATTCGTCGAATTCGAAGCGTTTACGGTGATAAGCAAGTATAGTATTTACGCTAGTCACCTATCAATTTATCCATACGACGTTTCTTTGCTGTTCGAAGAGGAATTTCGGCATCAACCACCATGGAGGCATCGCTGTTGTCGCATAACCCCTCGTAGGCTTCACGAAGAAGCTCGTGAACCTGCAGATAGGTAACTTGCCTATCATTTGCGTACGCGTTGCGGACCGTCTGCCTCCACTTCCGGAGTAGACCGAAAATCGGCTCGAAGTATGGGTGCAAGTCGGCGAGCATGGCGTCATCGCGTGGTCGGTTGATGAAATTTTCCTTTGCGAGTTTTGATAATACGAAATCTTGTTCGAATGCACGCTCTGCCCAATTGTAGCAGAATGTTTCCTTGAAGGTTCGATCTTGACGGGGGGAATTGTTTGGACCGCCGTAGAGGCAGCAAATCCAAACAAGGACGTAAAACAAAGATTCCAGATCATCTTCGGGGGTGTGGTCGATGACTTTACGGTCATTTGTTTTTCGGGAAGAGTTTTCGTCGATGATATTGAGGATACGGAAAGAGAGGAACGGTAACGTGCCCTAAAATTCCATTAAGATTATATACTACTTACGAGTGGATATTTTGGACTCACGGTGCCGACTGAGGTGGTTGAACTCTTGTCCAGTAGCCTGGCATAGTCGAAATCCACAATCCAACCTCTCCTTTCGGGTTCTGGTGATGTAGACGTAGTGGGTTCACCAGCAGCAGTCGAGACGACGGTGGGAGCAACCATGAGATTGTTCACACTCATGTCTTGATGTAAGACGCCGGCCTCGATGACCAGTTCGTATGCTATCAGTACATCAGAATATTTTTATGTAGCTAGATTAAAAAAACTTACTTTCTGCGATGGTCAGAAACGACCAAACGAGCTCCTTGAGAGACGCGAAGGTGTAAATCGGGGCCGCGAACGGGGTCATCAAGATCCTGCGGTGAACCCGACAGTTCCCGATGGCTAGAAGCATCTGGTGGGAGAGGTCTGAGGTATTATAGCAGGCCCGCGCATCGATAGTGTTCTGAGGAGACTTGAACCCCTGCACGTTCACATTGCCTTCCTCGCCGACAGTCCAAGAGAGTACGGCATTTGGAACGCCCGGTATGTCCTTGAGCTTCCGGAGCATTTGGGTCTCGTGGTCGATAGACAACGCATCAACCCAGTAATCCTTGAGCGCGTATTCCTGCAAAGTCGCGGGATCTCGAACGCGATAACACGTTGTGCCCCGCCCAACCAAACCATCGCTTGTCCAAACGATGCCAAGAACATCCAACTTTTTGCGCCCGGGGATGGTCACCCACCCGATAACGATCGGAGGATTCTGTGAGGGAATGAGACGTACGGTCTGGTCAACCGCTAAGAGATTGCGCGCTGTGGGAGGGGAAGGGATTGCGGATTGCTGCTGATCGAGAAGGTCCTCGTTGATGTAGATCGTGGGGTCGTAGCCGAGGCGCGAACGATGGCCGTAGACCAGGGTGGTGGTAATGTCGACGACTCGTTTGGCATCCGTCTTCATGTCTACGGGACAAGAGATAATCACTCCGCTTCGATCGTAATAGTGCAGCCGAAGTTGGTTCTTCGCGAGAGAGATACCGAGCACGAACGTTCGCCAAGGCTGGCGACGAAGGATTAGATATGATTTCATGTGCATTTGGTGCACCACACTAGCAGATAGTTGGAACTTCTGTTCGGTATACTCTAATACAGCGATGACTCGTCTCCAGTTGATCTCGGAGGGTGCGACGTCACGGTCGATCAGGACGCCGTCTGGTTTCCTCTTGAAACCACCGTCGGGTATAGGAAGCGTCGCGAACGTTGAGCAAAACCAGCGTTTGCTAGTTCGGGGGTGAAGCGAATCCTTTTCCGGACTCATTCCGAAAGAAGTCGTCATGACGGTTGCGATGGCATTGAAAAGGCGAGCGTATCGCGTCTCAACGGACGCAGCGGGTGGTTCAGGTTCGGTGTTGATTGATGCGATACTAGACGTTAACGAGGAGATAGCGGAGGGGGCGTACGTAGGATCCCGACCTTCTGAGTCGGACGAAGTGGGTAAGGAACTATAGTCCGAGTCTTCGCTTTCGTCATCCCCGCTGACCCCTCCACCCGAGCCTGCAACAGCGGTTTCCACGTATCTTGTGTTCAACGCTGTTCGAATGGCCGCAAGACGCTCGGTTTCCTCTCTCGTGAGCGATTCCATGCCGATGTCAAGTTTCGGATCATCAACTGGAGATGTATCCGTATCCACAGGGCCGTCAACTTCGTCACCTGCTCGGGGATATGCAAGGGAATCTAAGCACCAAACACCTTGTCGAAAAAGAGGTAGGTTCGTGTTCGTGTTCGTCGTATTGCTGGTGGGGGGAGTAGGATCCCACGGATCGTTGCGATCCGAGGGATAGCTGTAGATGAGGTTTCGCATTTGAACGTTTTGAGTCTTGGTCCAGGCTGGTATGAGTCTCTTCAAAAGAGGGGACTTGTCCGTGAACTTGTTTTCGTCGATAATTCGATTGTGGAGTTCCCTGTCGAGTAGCTTATCCATGATGTCGCGATTTCGAAGGCCGGCCCCTCCGTCCGGCGTAGCAGTAGAACTCAACTTCCCATACCGCCCCTCCTTGGTTGACCCGCTGGTTGTGGGGTGGACATTCATAGTGGTGATGTGGAGACGCATGTTGCGGACTTACTGGGCTGAAAGAACGGAGAACGGCGGAGTTCCTCAAAAGGTTGCTCGGGAATGCTGTGACGTCGCACCAACGCAGAGGAAAGCGACGATACGTGCGTGGTGCATCACTTCGTCCACGCCCGCCGGAATGTGTCAACGCGACGACGACGTGTACAGGAGACGACCGAGACATACAGCGAGGGGGACAAAGGAGAAGACGAAGACGATGGAGATGGACGACGAGGGGGACAACGACGAGGACATGTGTGTCGCTATACATTAGTGAGCCCGGTCTTCCCCATCTCACAGTCCGTCGGCGACCGCGAGCGTACGAGCACCCACATCGCGTGGTGCGTCACTCACTCCCTCACCCTCACTCCCTCACTCAGCCCCCGCTAGACCTCGTTCTTACCGTCAACGAACTGCGTCAAACGCGACTATATGTAACTCACAGCCTGCGCCAGACGTCGTTCTCACCGCCAACGCACTACATCAAAGGCGACTATATGTAAAGAAGACGAAGGCGATGTACGACGAGGAGGACAACGGCCTGACCCTCGGCCAAAAATCGCGTGGTGCGTCACTCACTCACTCACTCTCACTCCCTCACTCACCCCGCGCCAGACCTCGTTCTCACCGCCAACGAACTACATCAAACGCGACTATGTGTGAAGGAGACGAAGGCGATATACGACGAGGAGGACAACGGCCTGACCCACGGCTAAAAATCGCGTGGTGCGTCACTCCCTCCCTCTCACTCACTCACTCACTCACTCGCCCCCCGCCAGACGTCGTTCTCACCGCCAACGCACTACATCAAAGGCGACTATATGTACAGGAGACGAAGGCGATGTACGACGAGGAGGACAACGGCCTGACCCTCGGCCAAAAATCGCGTGGTGCGTCGCTCACTCACTCACTCTCACTCCCTCACTCACCCCGCGCCAGACCTCGTTCTCACCGTCAGCGAACTACGTCAAACGCGACTATATGTAAAGGAGACGTAGTAGGACGAGGGGGACAACTGGCACCCACATCGCGTGGTGCGTCACTCTCTCACTCTCTCACCGCGGGCATTGGCGTGTAAAAAGGCTGCTAAATTGGGGTACCGATGCGTCACCGACGACAAGTTCGACTAGGGTTTCAAAGGCAGTAAAAATCCTACAGGATTTAGACTTCATATAGAGTATTTATATCCTTAAAATTCATCGATGCTATTGTGTCTTCAATGTTTATCATCTTTGAGGAAATTTAAGCTTCAATTATACGAACGACACTTGCAGTTTGTAGCTTTTGTGACAATCAACGAATACCGGCGCCACTAGATTTCAAGTCTTCTGCGAATAATAAGAGCACGTGGCCGCACCGGCAGACTTCACGTGTATTCAGAGTTCGACGTGCACCTGTACATTTATGCCTCTTTGATTTTTAAATATTCGGGCTAAATGTACAAATATTCAAGGCCCTCCGGGCGGTCCTGGAGATCCGGGCTGATCTTGACATTCCCACGAATTAATGGTTTGAAAGACCTGTAGGGGACAGGAATATTTAAAATTAAAGGTGTAGTTGTACTATCCGATAGACGTGAAGAGTCTGTCGGTGCGGCCACGTGCTCTTACAGCCCGTTGCAGAACGATGGAGCGGTCCGAAAAAAATCGATGGCGGAATGCCTTGTCGACTTAGCGCAAACAAGTGAATATAATAATTTACTTGCTCTCATCACGCACAGGACGGATGGACCCATCGTAGCGGCGCTCTTGCGCCAAGTCCCCGACTCTTGGGAATATGTAACCAATTTCGTAATAACACGCCAATGATAGTTACTTAGTGTACATATCCTTCGAGTCAGCATAGTCGCCAGGCCCCAAGTTGTTCCGTAGCCTGTATCTTGGTTTGCGAGTCCCAGTGGATGCATACCTAGAAAAATTCCAATTATAAAAGGCACGCCGGTCGGGTCAGGAGCGCAACGGAGGCAAGCAGAAAACCAAACACACCTTTGGCCACCATCCTCTGCGCCTCGTTCCGAGACTCGGTGACGAGCCACTCGATTCCCCGATTATGCTCTACCAGACGCATCGTTTCCATCAACGATACGGTGTACGGATACACCCGCTCCTGATGTTTCGTGATCATATGTGCACCTGAAAGTCCAACCACAGGTTCCAGACCTCCTTGATCATCTGTGGATCAATGTTAACAGCGAGCCAGAACCCGTCCCACGGAGCCGATCTCGAACAGAAGTCCGTTCACGAACATGTCTCGTCGGTTGATGTCGTACAGCTACGCGGTTGATTCGAACTGCAGCTTTTGATCCTCTGCATATAGTTCCCAACCTTGTCCAAGCATGTCTTCAACACGTTTCATGTAGGTCAGGAATTAATCGATTTGTCGAGCCCCGCATCTGATACATGTCATTGCGATATTTGAACTCGCAACGACGGCGTCAGCTAGCACGGTTCGAGAGAAGTGACGCAATGTGCGTCTTATTGTGTAGACGTTTGATGTGCGCCTTGATAGAGTCGATGAGTAGGAGTGATCGGGATCGTTAGCACGCCGAGTAAGCTCAAGGTGCTAAGAAACGACGACGTACCTTTGGTCGAATGAAAAACGTATTAAGTGTTATCGGTCGCGGGGCAATTTTCCGACATAAGTGTTATGTAATCGTAGCGGAGCACCACCACTGTACCATCATCAAGTAATCAATTCACACGTTAATCAAATCGCTTTGCAGAGAGCGGCACGTTTCTGGCTGCGTGGGAGTCGGGGATAGATAGATCAAATTTCGTCTCCTATTCGTCCAAATCGTGTTCCCGTGACAAGCTTTTTCCCGCCCTTGCTCATCACCGTTGTCGAACACAAACCAGGTATATCTCACATTGGGCATCACTGCTGCATACTCATGTTGTGTCAGGTTGCTTTGTTTTCACCCGAGTCCATCCCGCAGCATTCCGAACCTGAACCAACTGCCCAGTCGTCCCCACCCCCAGCTCGTTCGTTCATCGCCCATGACTCACGCTCCCTCACCCGCAACGTCGAGGACGACGACAGCGCGCACGCACCCTCACACACAACGCCGACGCCGACGACACGGATGCGCACACAGCACACTCGGCGCACTCACCACAACGTCGACGACAAAACACACCCGCACACACGCTCCCTCCCTCACCCACGGCATTATTGACGACGACGAGACGAGGGAGATGGTAAATGCGGCGGCAGTGCGACGAGGACAACGGAGACGACGAACACAATGACGACGTGAGTTCCCGCCACTCTCACCTCCCTTACTCACTCATTCCAGCTCGCCCTTCTCTCCCCCAGTGCATTCCTCCACTCCGTGACAACAACAATGAACGTGACATGACAACGATGCCAATGACACCGACAATGTGACAACGACGACGCGGCGATGGTGTGACGCCGACTGGCGACACGGACGAGGACGCGAGGACAGGGAATGGCGCGGGTATATCCCCGGGTATCCCAACCCGCACCCGCACCCGTCACCGAGAATGCGCGCGAATGCACCCTCACCTACAACATCGACAACAACAACAACGCGCGATGCGCACGCACGCGCTCTCTCTCTCCTCACCCTCACCCTCACCTCCTCACCCTCCTTTCCCTCTTCACCCTCTCCACCAAGGCGTGTCCCAACGGATGCCGACCACATGACGACGACGAATACGCGTCACGCCGACAGCAGCGACGACGACATCGAGGACGCGCACGCGCACGCGCTCTCTCCCTCTCCCTCCTTTGTGTCCCAGTGGATGGATGCCGACCGCGCGACGACCATGTGAAGACGACGACGACGCGTCCGACACAGCGAGGCAACGGCGGCGGCCGACGAAGACACGAAGAAGATGACAACGTCCAACACGCTGCGGGTATTGCACACCATGACGGCTCTCTGACAACGCGACGACGACGGCGACTCCCGTATGCCGCGCCCCACTGTCCCCATCCCCCCAGCGTGCAGAAGCGATCACGCAACGTGAACGACCGTCCGCGTTGCGCAGTCGCTTCTGCACACTACTCTTGTGATTTCCCGGAACGGTCAGACACCTGCACCCATGGCCACACCCTACGCGACATCGACACGACAATGAGAAGGATGCGGACGGAATGCGACGATGGCACGTGCCCCCGACGAAATGACACGCCGGTCATGCACTCGGGCTGGCACGCCTCACTCGCCAGTGACCTTTGCTGCCGGGCTGCCCTCGTCGTGCTGTTAGTACTAATGCTTAAGACTTAAAGACTTGTCTATCCTTCCGGCAGTCCAGCTTACATCAGCAAACCAGCCTTTTTGATCTACAGAGTCACAGGCCTGTGACATCTACACAGACTCACCTTTTCATTACAGTGCTACACAGACTACTCTAAATGTTGTACAGTAATTCTGCAAGTACATTACAGACGCGACAGAACGGACAATGACAACAGACATTTCACAATATTCAATTCATCACTTGAACAGCAATGCCGTTCGTTATAAAATCACCACCCGGATCCATCAACAATTCTACACTACTCGCACGTGAAGTGGGATTAGAATGGCTCTCAACGGAGTCGTAACCTAGGTCGTCGGTAGGGTAGTTATCGACTATTCATTCAATGTAAAACACTTCGTGACTCGAAATGATGAGAACGAGGACTAACCTTCGGAGCACTGTGCCAGTGCCGTAGCGTAGTGTCCGCTCTTCCTGATCGCTAATCGTACACATCCGACATGTGACTCGGCATCGAGGACGTTCCGACGAGCTTGCTTGACTTGTAATCGGTTGTATTCGAGGCGTAATAGGTCACGCTGTACAATGTTGTCTGCGAGACTTTTTTGAATGACGCGTATTCGGTGGTCAATTCGTGCGGTCGCGATCATAAGTTGCGCTTCCGATGAAGTACGAGGAACGGGTATTTTTCGGCTGGGATGCAGACCGGTACTAGGTGGCTTTGAACGCCGTTCCGTTAGAAACAACTGAAAAAATCCATTGATCGACTTACTTCGAGAAGGATTGGAACCCGGTCAATGGGGCTTGGTTCCATGGACTCTTGCTTGAGGTTGAAGGAAAATGTTGGCATGCGTTTTGCACGTGTGGTGTAGCTGTTTTTCGAGAAGCTGGTCGCTTACAAAGATTCAAGGAACGCGATGATGTCAACTGTCCATTTTGAGAAGTATATCTATAATCACATCGGTTATTCAAAGCCTATCGTTTTGTCTAGCAGTTGAGTCTGGAATGACTCACCAGGACGATTAGAGCGGGGTTGGGCAGATTGGTTCAAGACTCAATGATTCAAGTTGGTCATTTTTGCCCCAAGATCCGAGTCTGAGCTGAAAAAAGGTGGAGTTACGGTCGAATAAGAATTTCGGACTCCGCAAGGTGGCACGGACTCAAGGTGGCACGGACTCGGTCTCACTACGCCTCGCTCCATATCACTGAACACAATCGGCTCGGATTCGACAAATGGTGGCATGACACGGGCCATGGCGGTAGTCGGATGCGAATCTATGACTCCAGGCGACAGAAGTTCGCTCAAGGTCGGTCGGCGCCGTCGTTCGGGTATCCTAGTACGTTCGCGGTTCACCATCCACCACCTTAATCAATGAACTCGACGACACAGTGTTGCTCCTCCGACTCCGGGGTTCTAGGCGACAGAAGTTCGCTCAAAGTCGACACCGTCGTTTGGGTATCCCAGTACGTTCACGATTCACCATCCACCACCTTAATCAATGAACTCATCATTTGCTCCTCCGACTATCGAGGTCCAACCCGACCCACCATCGGTCAAGTCCGAAGCGGCAAGGTTCAGAGCGATCGATCTTGTCCCGTCTCGAGAACTGGCAAGATCACTACTCAACTAGCGACGACATATAAATTAGTAAGTATGCAGTATCAACTCTTCCCGTCGGTAATGTTGTTCATTTCCGAGTCGTAGTGGTCGAGCAGGTGCATCGAAAAATAATCAGAGTGTAGGAAATACGAGCCGTTTTCACTGGGCTTCATTTGTGATAGTAGGCTGATACGGTTTTTCGGTTCGAGATACGTATGCGTAGCAATGGTCGCACCGCGTGTTATGTAAAATTTTGACGTTTGAATTCTTTGCACTTAGTTCTTATTTTCAAAGCACCATGCCCAGAACTCAGAAGAGGAAACTACGACAAATCGAAAAGCTTTCGTTTTGCCCAGACTGCGGTAAACGATTTTCAAATGAAGCCAATGTTCTTCGACACCTAAATCAACCTTCAAATGGCTGTGGTTCTTTCATCCGAGAAAATCATTCGTCGATTCCGATCAATGTGGACCCTCTTCCGAGTCGCAACATTCCAGCGATGCAATCGGCACCAGCGCTTCCCGTTTTTGATCCGATCCCAGAGTATTTTGAGCAGCATGATCCTGACGAACTAGACCTGCCTCCCTTCGAGCCAAATCCAATGGGCCTCGAGCCCACTCCAAATGTAGAACATCATCCGAACGTCCCTCTCACATATCCTGGAGGTAGGACGTTTATGGATGACTTCTTTTCTGATAAATACGGACCATTGCGTCAAGAGAACCTATTCTATCCCTTTGCCTCGCAAGTAGATTGGCAACTCGGATCATGGCTACTACGCTCGGGTCTTAGTATGGCAGCAATTGACACCTTTTTGTCATTGGACCTGGTATGTATTCGTTTCTCTGCCCCTACGAGTTAGCTCATTTATGTTGACAGATAAAGACGCTCCCGATTTCATTCCGGTCTGCCAGGAAACTGCGCCTCCTCGTTGAGATGCTGCCGTCTGGGCCTCGTTGGGTGTCTCTTCCAATGCACACGACAGTCGCAACAAAGCGTCCGGTGTCCCTTTATTATCGGAATCCTATTGATTGCCTTCAGGCGCTACTAAGCCATCCATTCTTCGAGAACCGCATCTCCTTTGTTCCTCAAAAGGTGTGGTCAACAGCTGCTCGGCTTGTGCGCGTTTATAACGATTGGCTTTCGGGAGACCACGCTTGGGAATTGCAGGTAAGGGTGATATCATTCACTACGAGGCGTAGCGATTAACCCCTCCTAATCTAGACCGCTCTACCACCCGGCTCCACGCTGTTAGGCGTCATTCTATCATCAGACAAGACCAACATATCGGTCATGTCTGGCAATCGTATGGCGCATCCATTGCTGATTAGCTTGGCTAACATCGATGCCCACGTTCGTAATCAAGGTTCACTTCATACCCATCTGCTTCTCGCCCTGCTCCCCGTTCCTTCGTTCATCGCGAAGAAGTCGCGCGTCCGAAGCCTTTTATCGGATCGTTTATTCCACAAGTGTCTAGACATTGTGTTGCGCCCGGTAAAAATCGCTGCTGCTGTTGGGGTCATGATGAGTGACCCGGTCGGCAACCTACGGTATTGCTTTACGCCCCTTGCTGCGTACACCGCAGATACCCCCGAACAGTCACTGGTCGCAGGTACAAGCACGAGTGTATCTCCTATTTCTACCGCAACTCGTAACGACTTTGGTGACGACATTCTCCATCCCGATCGGACCGCGGAGCAGACCAGAGGCGAAATCCATGCGATCTCCTCGAAATGTCATCCTGACGACTACGTCAATTTTCTCAAGTTCGCGAAGTCGTACGGCCTTAACGGCGTAGATGTTCCCTTTTGGATCGACTGGCCGTTGTCAAGTCCGGCGCGTTTTTTGAAGCCAGAGGTTCTCCATCACTTCCACCGATTCTTCTTCGACCACGACTTGCAATGGTGCATTGCCGTTGTCGGAGATGCCGAGATCGATTACCGTTTCACACTTCTTCGGACGCCGGTTGGATATCGTGGGTTCAAGGAAGGTGTTTCGAAATTGAAACAGGTCACGGGGCGTGACCATCGTTCCATGCAGCGGTACATTGTCGGTATCGTTGCCGGCGCAGTCCCTCCACGATTCCTCATCGCCATCCGTGCTCTTGCGGATTTTCGATACCTTGCACAAATGTCTTCCTTCAGTGAACGGGCGTTACAACAATTGGATACGGCCTTGCAAACATTTCACGATCACAAGGATTCCATTATTACTGCCGGCGTGCGTGACCATTTCCACATTCCCAAACTGGAGCTCTTGAATCACGTTGTTCCTTCCATTCGGGACGCGGGGGCTGTGATGCAGTGGAGCGCTGACGTCACTGAACATGCACACGTCACCGAGGTCAAGAATCCTGCGCGTGCCGGGAATAACCAGAATTATTACTCACAGATCGCTCGCCATCTAGATCGGGCCGATAAATGCTTCCGTTTTGATCTCGCAACCCGAATGGCAACCGTCTTTAGGAGTGATCACCAGGCTGACGAAGACGAAGATGAAGACGACGAAAATGGAGAGCAACATGAACCAGACGAAGAGACGCGGAATGCTATCCTCTACGGTTCTCCCACTCGTAAGCCCGTGGACTACTTCAAAATTGCGCATGCACTAGACAACACACGACTGGACAACACCCCTCAGCCCTTGCGGACCTTCGCTTCAACGACTACAGCTATTCGCCTAGCTACGAAGCCAACTTTAAGGATGACCGTTTCTGAAGCCTCGGAGCATTTCGGACTCCCTGACCTTCGTGATGCAATTCTTGGATGTTTGGAGCGTTGTTCAAATGGTGAACCGCACGACGTCGCAGGTCGGAGACCAGCTGCATATCGTTCTATTCTTTCGAACGAGAAGTTACAGATCTGGTCAAAAATCCGAGTCCAATTATGGTCCTGGCCCGACTCTACATCGGTGGAACCTCCCCAAACTCTTCTCGTCACTCCTCCCTCGCAACATTATCCCTCTGGTTGTTACGATTGCGCGATCGTCAGTCCGACGGCCGACAGCGACTGGCCTGCTGGGGGTTTGAATGGTACGTTCATTTATCTTTCTCCATCGCGGCTCGTTAAGTCTCATTGTACTTGCAACTATGGCAACAGGGCATCTTGTTGTACAACTCCGTCTTGTCTTTCGACTCATCGACATCGACGGTTTCTTTGTGTATGCACAACGCTTCAACGTCTCCCCTGCACCTGATTCTGTGTCGGGTCTGCACTCCCTGAAGCGTGCTACGAGAAGGGATGGCTCTCGCGTCGGTGACGTGATCCCCTTGGCTCATCTGCGTTGTCCTGTACAGATCATCCCACGCTTTGGGAAGGTGGCCAATTCGCAACTCAACTCTCACAATGCCTATGAACTCAACACCGACTTCTGGCTCAACAAGTATTGGAACAAACAGTTGTTCTACTCTCTCCTCGGTGTTAGTTAGTAGTATTATTGTTCCTACAGCAAGGTCGGAACATGCAACGGACTTGCGGAGTTCGGTGTTTCGTCTTAGTCTTGTATAGTTTATACGTTGTTTTTCCTCATCATCATCGATCGCCGTTGCTATGGACCTCCCTCCTCCCAATCGAAATGCGATAACTACGCTCTCGTTCACCCCGTTCAAATTGAAAACCGCGTCAGTCCCCTCCTCCGCGAGACTTTACCGAGCAATCCCGCTCGGTGAGGACCTTCGTAACGAGCTCGAAGGTGGAACTATACAGGAACCAGCGAATAATCATTCATCTCCTCAGCATTACGTTTTATACTTTTATACATACCTTCAACAACTGGAAGAAAATCATCAACTGCCAAGGCTCGCAGATCTACACGTCGAAAATTCCCGCGGTGAGAAAACATACCTTTACGACCAACAGTTAGGCGGGTGGCAACCGAGCCACTTGCCTGATATTCTTCGACTTTCATCTGGTACTGCCGGTCCTTGCGTGCGGCGTGGTGGTCAGATGGCGATGGCAGATATGTTGGCTGAAGCTCGCTGGCGCCCATCCACCCTCACAACGGCACAACGCCGTGTCATGTTCAGCAAGCGAAGAGTAACGGTCACTAGGAGGGTCCCGGAGGGAATCAATGGCGAAGAAACGGAAGAGGGTATCTACTTACCCCTAGCTGGTTCGGAAGAGACTCGAACGGCTGAATGGTTGAATCTCATCATCGCTGCCCTCCGCTCCTCACACAAAGCCTCAAACTCTCTGGCAGGTCCACAAACAAGAGCGAAGGCCCGGGAGATGGCGGACAAGCGGCGTACATGGTCAGCAGAATTTGCTACGAAACCAATGCCAACGGATTTCGATATCAAGATGAAGCCCGATATCGCCTTACTCCAAAAGGATCCATTCGATCCATATGGCTCAGACACCTGGCGTAACGTCGTGTCTTTCCTCGAGCTTTCTAGCTCGTCCGACACTTCTCGTGTAACCAAGCAGCTCACAAGAAAGGCTTGTGCAGTCTTTGTCGCACAGCCCGGGCGTCGCTTCCTTATCGCCCTCTCCATATCCCACGCCCATTTCCGCCTTCATGTCTTCGACCGTGCAGGCGCTATCCACACCCGCGCGTACTGTATCCACCGCAACGCCTCGTACCTTCTCAGTGCGCTCTACGCGTTAGCTTTCGCGCCCCCGGAGCTTGTTGGTTACGACCCCACAATCCATTACTCTTCCGTTTCGGAACGATCCGTTCGACCTCGCACACTCCCTACAATCCAAGTCGGTGATGCCACCTACACCATTCTACGCCTTCTCTTTAGTGGCGACTCCATCCGCGGAAGGGCTACGTTATGTTTCGTTGTCTCTGACGCGGCTGAGGAACAGACCACAAAGCATCAAAAGGCTATCCAAAAGACAGGACAACCAAAGCTGTATGTTGTCAAGAGCTCGTGGGCCCGTGTAGGGCGAACCACAACGGAGGAGCAAATGTTGTCACGCATAAAAGAGAGGGGTTTGAAACATGGTGTTCCTATTCTCGTCAAGGCATGGACGGTCGAGATCAACGGGATCACCGACTCGACGGCTTTACGGAGACCAGACTATCTTCAACATTACCTGGGCTCAAACGAATCTCCAGAGGTTCGAATTCACCGCCGCATACTTATGGAGCCCGTCGGCTTCCCGCTGGAGAGTTTTACATGCATTCAAGAGCTTCTCAGTGTCGTGATAGACATTGTCGATGGTAAGCATTGTCCTCGTTTACCGCTCGCAGTTTCTCAATTACCGTATTAGTTCACGAGCAACTAGTGACTCGTTGCAATATCCTTCATCGTGATGTTAGCATCAAAAACACCATGACCTATATCCATCATTGCCGTATCGATCGCTGGCCGGTCCAGTCGAATGACGAGACGCTCCTCGGCCGTCTCTCAGAGAGGGAGACCATTATTCAAGAAAACGGCTTCCGTCGTGGGCTTTTGATCGACTACGACTACTCCAAATTCACAGATGAGGAGTCCGACATATCTGAAGGTCAACGCACGGTATGCGGCTTACATTATTTATCGATCCAATTGACCTAGATCATTCGTCATATAGGGCACGATCCCTTTCATGGCCGTGGAGATTCTGCGCACATTTGCAACGGTGGTTCCGAATGCCAACATCACCCATCAACCAAGACATGACCTCGAATCCATTGTCTACGTCCTCGTTTGGATCGGCGTACTCTACTCTGGTCCAAGCAGTGCAGAAATCCCGCCCCTCAATGCTCAGGACACCTACTTGAAAGGTTGGGCTTCCTGCAAGACCCATGACGATGTCGAGAGGCTCTGGTGTACGAAGACGGGAGAACTCGTGACCGAGCTTCCAATCGAACACTTCACACCCTATTTCGAAGGCCTCAAAAAGCACGTATCTAGGCTGTATCGAATGATTTCCACGAAGTCACTCGACTACCAAGCTATCAGGGAGGTTTTACTCGACGCATTTTTTGAGGTGCAAGAGCCGATACCCGATGGTACACGTGGCTCGAAAAAGCCGGGCGTTCCGGCGAAGCGAGAGATGAAACCCGTCGTTGAAATACGCACGACAAAGCGGTCTCGTCATGGGTAGATATTACGATCATACTTTGTTAGCGCTCCACGTATACCACTTTGAACTTGTACTTAGCCTTAGTAGCACCCCGAATGTTTGTTTGTTTGTATGTACTTGAACTCGATTTGGACAGTCTAATGTGCCACGATGTGCTTACGCTGACTCGCTACAATGTCGAGGCCGCCAATCAGATTCCTCAAACTCTGCGCTTTGGGTTCAATTACGCTCGCTGGTGTTGTGACTCGGACTCGGATGCTTTTTACTCGGTGACTCATACTGAAGGTTTACGCTTGGCGTGCGCTAATGGAGGCTCGATGGTAAGCATGCGCTTTTATTTGACGTACTTTTACAACATCGACTTGCCACGCCACACTGCCCCAAGGTATAAAGCCTTGCTTCCGATTTCGAGCGCAGTTTCGGGTTCTACCTTTCCACCAGTCGCGTTTATCATGGCAAGACTCCCAAGTTCAGCAAAGCCGAAACGTATGTCACGGATGGATTATGACGATGGCCACACTACAGAGCCTCGCAAGAAAACGAAGACAATAGCTTGTGACGAAGGTTTGTTTTACCCCCAAATTTTATCCGCAAATACTTCACCGTCACCCGCAGCCCTGGATCCCACATCCCAGCCAACCCGTCGATCTTCCAGGACAAATATGGGGAAAGGCGGCCAGAAGAGCCAACTGCAGAATATCGAGCGTGTCCAGACCGAGAGTTCGAGGACGTCAAAACTCGTGGCTGCCACCGCAGGGGAACCAGTGAACCCCATGGCTCCAGCGGCTCTCGATGCAAGGGTAGTCCCACCGACCTCTTTTGGTGACACGGTACGCGGAATTCTTACGACTTTGTTCGTCTGCCTGGCTACTAACACGAACCCAGAGCCTCGCAGACTCTGATCCGCCACCTGTTCCGACGCATCAAGTTTCTATGGACGGGCGCTACGGCTTCAAACCCCCATCTATGGCTGCCGTCACTTTTCGTAGTGGGTCTGCGGTCTTATTTTCTGGTAAAGAATCTACTACTCCCTCTCGTAATGGATCCTCCGCACCTCCCTCTCGCAGTGGATCCACTGTCCCATCTTCTCGCAACGGCTCGACTGCCCCACCCTCACGCAGCGGATCCACTGGCCATGTCCGGAGCAGCTCATCTCAGCTGCTCCAGCGGGCCCGCACGTCTTTGTATCCTGCATATGGCTCGGCAGAAATGGTGCATCAATTGCACCATCCCTCCAACACATCACAACCCCCGCCATACGACCGCCGTCTTGATGACGAGGACGAGGACCTTGATGGCTCACAGTTTCACCAGGAACGTGCAAATTACCAACCGGGCGAGCTGTCCATCGACGAGACATCGCCCGACGAGGATGAACGTGTGGCTGAGAGGTCACTTCGATTCGCAGGTGAGTGGTCCGTCCCCTGGTAATGTGTGTCGAGACATGAGCATATCTTACTAGATCCAATCACGAACCCAGTCGCTCGTCGCATCCCCGACAATCGGGACATAGGTAAGCATTCACATACCCCGGTAACAAATATTTATTCGCAAAAATAGATCCTGTCTTGCTTGCAGAGAGCTCCGGTGATTCGAACAATCGTGTTCGCGTCAGTAGAGGTACAACAAGTACGAACGTGGCTGATTCCGAGAATCTGACTATGAACCCTCACAGACTCCCCTACCGAGGCTTTTGACAGTGGTCGTGACGTTGTCAATGAGCACCATCAGCGCAACCGCTTTCCTCGTCCGCCGGAACCATCAACGCTTCGCGACATCCGTCTCCAGCAAGAGCATTCTAATTCCGGGGGGAAACAACGTGCTTACAGGGACAATGAGACGCCATCTACACCATCAGCTGCCGGTGCCCGGTCCCAGCTTACTCCGGGCGCCGCATCCGCCCCGCAGATCGCGCTCGTTCCATCCCAGACTGCAGACATTCCTCCAGGTCCCCTTGAAGGGTCGCCAACCAAGCTTCGTGCCTATCCTATCGGTTTCCGTGTCCTGATCGAACGTGCGAAACTGATCGCTCAATGCAACGCAGCTTCTGTCGATCCATTCATCACCCGATCCCAGTTCCTTGAACACAGCAGCAACGAGTTTTTTACCGAAGCCTTGGCCGAAACCCAGAACGTACCTCCCGGTATGAATACGAGCTAGTAACTAATGAGTACTGAGTGACCTTTTCAGGCTACTGGCCACAATACAGGAAAGAATTATCTGTCTTAGTGAGTGTTTCAATGTTCCTCATTCGTATTCTGATGTGACAACAGCTCTGGGAGGCGATGATGACGTGGCGCTCGACACTGAAGTCCAAGGCGCGCGAGCTCGTCCCGCGTTTCTATCAGCTCGGCGAAGGGTTTAGTCCTGCAGCTAATAAGGCTGAAGCACAAGCACTCATTCGAGGCTCTGCTTTCACTTTCGATGGGGTTGATGCTGAGGTATGTGTGCCTTGACATCGCTTCCCAGAGCTAACGCTTTTTACAGGGATCGACGAACAACATGGCTGCCCCCGCGTTGGGCGCCCTTGTGGTATCATTTTTCTATAATGGTGCTTCCTCTTTAGCCGCGATTTTTCCCGATGTTTTCGCGGGCGAAGTATTACAGGTGACGGTTTGCTTGGCGGCCACTGCGGTACGTATCCGTTGTCTTAACGTTTCGACGCTGACGGTTATGCTATTCCAACAGTTGCGAGCCGCTATCGACGAGTATACCGCAACCGGTGTTCGCGAAGACCGAAAATTCGAATATAGCGGGTACTCAAAGATATACGCCCAGTTTCGCGCCATGCAGTCCACAATCAACGCGAATCCAAAACACGCGGCGAAAACGCAAGAACTTAGGATTCAATGGGCAACATCAGCCGAGTAAGTTCTATTCTCGTATAACTTGAAGTGATTGTTCATACATCGAACCGATAGCGTGCCCGCCAATGATCCCGGCAATATTATTGCGTTCGAGGAGGATTTCCAGCCAATTTTGGATTAATTTGATTGCTAAATGGGGGTTTCGATCTCGGGGTTTTTGCTTATGTTCCTATTTCTTGCCGTACCTGTATCTGTACCTGTTCCTGTACCTGTTCCTGTTCCTGTGGGCTCGACAATATTACCTTTTGTGTCATTTCATCTACAGTAATGTGAGCATACTTGCAAGATCTGCAGAGCTCTGTCGAGTGATACGTTTCAATGAGTGAACCCAATTAGCCTTATAGTCCACAGATCTGTCTTAGATCTGTGGAACTCTGGATTACTAGGTACCTATCTTTAGAGTCTGTAAGCACATACAGCTCTGTACAGTACATTGCCAGTTTGCTGATTAGTACTTACACCCTCCTCGTTACCTTGAAAAAGATCACGAGTCTCAAGGGATTCAAGGGATCACTTGCACCTGGAGAGAGTAACCACACGGCTGCTGGTGACAGTGCAAGTCCTCCGGTGGCTCGTCTC
>JBBPOL010000154.1:0-19084 GCA_038091435.1 Leccinum variabile | reverse complement strand
AAATCACACTAACTTGACGACTACAGTTTAACACTCGCGATTCACAACCGTTAACTTGGACTCAAACTCACCATCAAATTCTCAAGCTAACGACTGCGCATTTATCCGTTCACCATACCCTGCTCAATGGCGTTCGAATCTCGCAACGCTTTCTTGTTCCGTAACATTTCACGATTTTTATTTATCGACCAATGCCCTTGCAACTGCTTTCACAATCTGCGACACATCCTTTTCGCTCGTGGTCCCCATCCTCGCTCGCCACACCTACGCGCAAATCACAGATGGTGACCATCTGCTTGACCACCGCCAACTCGCAGAATGAGCCAAGTCAAGCCGCGCACGTGGATAACGCCCGAGGCTCAAGCGTCCCTAATTCAATTGCACCAAAGCCTCTCAAGAACGGAGATGCTTCCCCGGAAGCGTCTTGTTCCCAAGAAGTCGAAGCTCAGTCTCCTCTTTCTACGTCCTCTCCCGCCTCGGACTCCTCAAGTATCCGTTTCCGACAGCGAACACAACCGCTGGATGGCTCGGCCGAAAAAAAATGCTGCGTGGGTGTACTCGAAGGTGCTAGACCGAGGCACAGAGGCCTATTGTCCAAACGGCCCTAATGGGCTGCAGTGGATCGACTACATCATGACCTTTCGTTGCCTGGAACAGTCTTCTACGATGATGAATTGCACATGAGGTATGGTCGCATTGGGACGCGGACGGGAATGATCTTAGTCGCTCTGTGTCGACGTCGTTCTTGGACTCCAACATCGGAAATCTCGCCAGGTACACCAATATTGTTCAGTTAGACTACTATTAACCATTGTATTTGTCACTAGCTGTCTTGACTCCTCTCGCTAGACGCAATAGAAATGTCATCACCTTTTGTCGCTTTGCGAGGACACCACCACTCTACGTCAAGCAAGGTTTCAGCCGCAGCACTTTCCAAGATGTACAAATGTCAGGCCGTTCATGAGGGGGCAAGTTTTTCCTCTCATCAAGTGGCATCATTCACAAGAATTGGAACCTCGCAAGAGTGTGTGTCTGGAGTACCGGATTCTGCTGCAGCCAGTAGTCCAAGGTCAATGAAACCGCCGTCAAGGGCAGCATCACGCGATCGGAAGCGTGACGTATGATGATGATTCATCAGTCAAGTACCTGGAAGATCGGGAAGCATTCAGGCGCAGCGAGGTCAAGAGGCTATCTGAACATGGGTGTACCTGGCGGGTGAGCAGAGATTTCTCGGAACGAATGCGCCGCCGTTTGACAGTCGGCTTGCATTCATGCACAGGCTGTCAAATGTGACAGCATCTTTAACCTATGTATTGGATCGTGTTCTTTAGACTTTGCTAGTCCACAAAATATACTACGGCAAATGGTGGGCCTCTGCAGCGGATTTAGAAAAAAATGAGGATCTAGTGTAGTAAGTAGTACTGGCAGAATCACTAAAATATGTCTGTTATACACACTCGCCAGAACTGAACAGGTAACTTGCCATTGAACCATGGAATTTCCAGTCCCATGCTCATCCAAACAACTGAACTAATGTGCAAGTCTGCTTCTCCACATACAATACTTGATTCAAGCTCAGGCATTACACGAGAGAAGTCTTCTCAGATGATGATACAGTCGTGTCAGAAAGAACAGAACTTGATGGCCCAGGCACTTAGAGCAAGCCAACATCTTATAAATACGTGATTGAAAGCATACAGTACATGACGACAACAAAACTATCAATGACTGACATCAGATAACCAATATATCAAACAAACCATAATGTTAATTAAATCATCACCAGAACGTGGAATCAAGACGACGTTGCGGCGCTCATAATGTGTCGGCGTCATCTTCATACTTCGTTCCTCAATATCAAACTGAAACAAGGCTCACAGAACGGCTTCTCGCTCCTCAAGAAAAAGGATGGGTCTTCAAATGGTCTCTTGCAGCCCTATCATTCTCGCGTCAGTACACCTCACGAGAAAAAGTGCAAACGAAGACTCACCTCGCACACAAAACACCCCCAACACCACTTGCCCCCCAGTGCTTCAACAGCTCTAACGCCGTCTCTGATACTCTTCTTGCACCCCTTGCACTTTGGCATCCGAAGACGCACATGGCAAGCCTCACAGTACGGGTGACCCTTGTATACCGTGAAGCCAACATCATCGTCGACAAAGTCACCATCTCCCGTCACGTTCAGCTCACCCCCGCTCCCGCTGTCTCGGAGCGGACCACTCGGCGCGAGGAACGGGTCCCCACATTCAGCACAGAAAAAGTGCTGCTCGTGGTACATACGTTTACCGAGAGCGGGATCGTCGAGGGTAATGAACCGTTCGTCGATGATGGCAGTCTTGCAGTGGAAACAACGAGGAGCAAATGCCTGCGCGAGTCGTACACAGTAAGTCAGTGGCAGTCGTAGCGCAATGATATGGTCGATACGAACCTCGTGATAATCTAAGTGACAGTATGGCCTGCCATCATGTTCATAACTACTTACGTGTTCCAAGAGTTCGTTACAGACGGTGCACCTAAAACAGTCGGGGTGCCACCGTTGACCCATAGCACTCACAATCCGACCGATTATGGGACCATTGCACCCCCCACACGAGAGGCCACTGGTACGCAAAGGGGTGTAAGAGGAAGGAGGATTAGGGAGGCCGCGTTTAGACCCAGGTCCACGGTTAGGCACAGACGGCAAAGGAGCTGATTCTTGAATTTGCGTATGCCGAGATCCAAAGCCGCTAGGTGTCGGTCCCGGTCTCTGTGATTGAGACGAGTCCGACACCGAGATTGTCGGGGGCGAGAAAGAGATGGAAGGGGAATCAACAGCCGATACAGCGATCGCAGGAATTCCATGCTCTGAGGCAACAATACTGGGAATAGAGATCGAAACAGGGGGAGAAACCGAAATAATAGGACCGTTGTTGACATCATCACTATCGTGGTGATTGTCGGGGAGGGATATGCTTGGTATCGGGGTCTGGTGGGACTGGGTCGGTGATCTAACTGAAGACTGAGTGGGCGGTTGCGGTTGCCCCCTCCTTTCGGGAGACTGTGACCCCACACGGAATCCGGCGTATGAATTGCGGACGCTGTTCTCACTTGCGTTGCCAGTTCGTGATGTGAAATCCTGACCAGGTGACCATTGCCTTTTCGGCGGCGTATCACTTGTAATTTCAATTGTCGGAGTTCGAGTGAAATCCTGGCGGTTAGGTGAGGGCGATCGGCGCAGTGAGGGCGGAGGCGCATCATCTAAATCAATGTCTATCTCTTTTTGCTTCTGAAGTTGGCGTTCGCTCAGCTGCAGGGCCCGCTGCGAGTGAGCATGAGGTTGCTGTCGGGGCAATGGCTGTGCAAAGGGCTTCCGATCAAACGTGGCGTTGGCGTTCGGAGATGACGAAAAGGAACGCGCGTGGTGTATTGGGCTTGTTGGCAGAGATGTCGGGGACGAAGATGTCCCATTGAGCTGCATTGGCTGACCCTGTGCTGCTTGGGGAAAAAAAAGAATGCATGAGACATCACAAACACGAATGGTGGGAGCTTGGAACTCACCAGTCGTGCCAAACAAGGGACGCGAGACGTTTCCCGGTGTGCGTGGAAGAGGGGGGAGGTTTGTGGGCCACGCTGGCTGTTGACGCACAGGGCTGGTAGGACCAGGAGCGGCTCGAGTGGGACTCTGATGCGAAGTGGGACTTGATACAGCCTGTGGAGTTTGCCTTTCCCTCTCTCGTTGTCGTTGGTCGGTTAATCCCATGGAGGCGAGGCGGAGAGTGAGAGACTGAGGCTCCGCCGTTGGAAGACCAGGAAGAGGACTACGGTTAGGAAAGGGGGAGAATGCACCAGACAATGGAGGAGACATGCGCGCGGGCGGGGTTTGCGGAACGCTGCCAGATTGTGGTTGAGTCTGTGAGGGAGTCGAGGTCAAATTGGGCGGTTGCGGGAGTGTGACAGAGCGCGAGGGGCGCGGCCGAGGAACCTGCTCTTGCCGAGCGTCGGTGACAATCACGTTGACATGTTGACTGTCGTTGCGGTTTGCAATAGCTATCCTGGAGCGAGAGGGCAAATCTCTGATTCCGTATTCCGGACTCGGAGTATGCGCTTTTCTCTCAGATACAATGTTGTTGTCTGCCTTCAAAGGATCAGCGAATGTCATTGGCTCATACGTGACCTCGTCGGAAAGGGAGGAAAGATCAGAGGGAGGGGATTCATTGCGTTCATCTTCCGAGAAAGCAGGGACGCTTTGATGGAGGGACGGAATGCGAGGCGGTTCGGTGGGCGAGGTAGGAAGGGGACGACGAGTAGAGGACGTTTGGGGTGGCTGGGCTGGCTGTGCACGCTCGGGGCTTACTGCACGTGGATCGAGACGCGGTGGAAAGACGACGGGGACGACACCTGAGACGGTGCTCCTGCGTTCGATTGCGCTCGCGCCGATCTGGATTACGGGAAGGTTACGATCCCAAGATGGAGCAGATTTGGAATCGTCTGTCTCGTGGATGTGGAAGGGCGGTGAGCGGGGCCATGTCGGGGGCGGAGTGTGGAAGGAGGCAACGGGGATGGTGGGAGGACGTTGCACGGCATCTGGAACACGGCGGGTGAAAGAGCTGGGAATGCGGAGATCGCGGTCCGGGCTGGTAGTGGGACGAGCGGTGAGATCGATGCTCGTGTGCTTCCGAACGGGTCTTGGAGGTGAAATGGTCGGTGTGGGGAGGGGACGTCGTGGGTGCGGGACGGTCGGGGATGTGGCCATTGACATTGTGGCAGAGGAGGGGAGAATGACGGGCCGGGACGGTGCCGGTGCTTGGACGACGAGCGGGGACTGTCGGAGGGGAGGCGGCATCGACTCTGGGCGGGTGCGCGGGGTCGGGAGGGGCCGGCGGGACGGACCGGTGGTGAGAACAGGTTGCGTGTACGCCCGAGTCGGAGGTGGAGACGCGAGTGGATGTTGTACGAACGGGGGTCGGTTGACATACTGAAATCCGACCGACTGCTCACGACCGTGGGTGCGTCGGGCATCGTGCTCGACGTTCTGTACGCCTGGCAGTTGCGACGGGCGTGTGGCGAAGGGCCGCTGCTCGTCGTAAGCCATGACGATGATCCTCTCATCGAAAACTCATCCATCTCGGCTCTGTCACGTGGTATACTTGTACAAATATAGATAAACACCCCTTTCTAAGTTACAGTTGTTCCTTTCTTCCGAACCTTCCGTTCATAACTCGGCCATGCTGCTCTCGCGTCAGAAACGCACCCTTCTCCACCACACCACTTCTCATCTTGACGACCCTGATCATTAATTGTATGACGTTCTGCGCCACCGAAACTGCAAAACGCCGACTCGTGCTCTGTCGGGCGGCCCAGGTAGATAACGTGTTTACGGTGCCCGATACACACCAACACGACGCCGAATTTACACCACAGCCCGCCCATACGGTCGATTGACATTAGACTGACCCCACTCACCTTACCGCCATCAGAAACACAGCAAGCACCTTTCCATGCCGCACGCATCGATCTGCGCTGCATTCACCGCCGCTTCCCGCAACAGCTGTTGGAGGTTGTGTGCGTGTTTCTCCCGTTGCAACGCCGATCCCGTACGGAGAGAGGAACCGTCTAATCGCCGTGTGTTACAGTCTAATTGGTGCTTCAATTCCCGTTATCAGTCAACGCCAGCAAACACCATGGTCTCTCTTCGAGTTTTCCGCGTATCTGATACATTCACTAATGTCTCACGCCTCATCTGCATCCGAGTCAATCAACAGACCGGGTCTTGTCGTATCCCACCTTTCGATTCGGAGCTTCTGGGATCCCGAGAAGCCATACCTATCCGATAACTCGAGTCATGCACGTAAGCCACAATGCTAGACCATCGTACACTCGACCGATAATTATTCGGATCATCAACTACCTCATCATTCTCCCCCGGAGCAAGCAGGTCACCGGTTTTTAACTTCAAGTGTGTCCTAATGGGCCGGGCTGAACTGCTTCCGTGAGACCCGTAGTCTGTCCGTCGCAGAACCATAATCAATTCTATGCTGTAGATTTCAGACGGGATTCTTAGATGAAGGTGGTTACAACTCCCGACTCCCATCGCACCAGGCCATCTGATGCGCATGCTATCGCTGATAAGCCTCTGGCCAATTGGAACTTGCTCATACCCGATCACTCTTACGGGACGTTTCTCATTCCCGTTTTCCTGCTTGCCTTCCCTTCAAAACAACTTGCACTTCCCCCCGTGTGAGCGCATCGGTGATGCGCGGAGGCGCCATCTATCAATTCCGCCTATGCTTTGCATCCACGAGGTTCACTGGGCGTAACGCTCAACACCCGGTGCACATTCAAAACCTGACGCAAACCATTCCTGTGAAAACGAGGCGATGTATCAGTACGGGCCCCGGGTCATGTCCGCGATGAATTTCCATACCGGCTTTCTTTCTCAACTTTGCACACGTATCACTGCAACTTACAGCATGGTTTCGAGCGCGAGATGAATGACGCCCTTCCTTGAACCAATCACCGCCGACCGCGCATGGACGTGCAAAGTTGACTTTGGGCTCTAGAGCTTCGGCCAACACCGCGGACGCTCACCGGTGCAACTCAGGGTCATTGAGCGTTCCAGTCCCATCCTTCGTCCCATGTTCGCAAAGAACTCCTCGGAATTGCCGGCCTATCGAACGCTGGGCGGGTACTCGGATGGCCCAGTCGTGTGCAACAGCGATCAGCGTTCGTTGATCTCGGATCTATTCGATGCTATGGAAGAAAGCGCACAGATGGAGCTCCAGGCACGCTCGACTCCCGGTCCCTCGAAAGCTCATTACGCATGTAATGTGCCCATCCCATGACAATCGGGAGACTCACATTCGATGCTCCGGAGGAAAGAAGAGGAGAAAGGGGAGTGATCTCAAACCCGTTCCATAGACCCACTAAATCGTAATCAATCCATATGCAACCTCGCTTTTACCCCGCGGAGCAATCACACTTTGTGTTCCTGTGACACGCTCGGGGCTGTCAAGGCCTCGGTCGAGTCTGCGACGCACCTCAGCGAAATGGGCGCAAACCCCTTTCTATGCATGCGGGGCCACTTCACATTCTATCGGTTCCGTTCGGCGATTCACGACGCCTTCGAACGGGACCGATCGTCGACAGACGATACGCCACGCCGCGTCACATCTCGGCACTACACGACACGACGCAACGCGACGAGGGCAACCGCCCATTGTGCATTATCAAAAGTGTCCGATTCTCCTGGGTCCTCGGGGTACGATAGTCTTTGAATTAAGGAGAGAGCGCGTCGATAGGCGGTCGACTCAGTTGAGTAGACGCCTCGCGATCACCCCCATATGCTTAAATATGATGATGAACGAGCACGAATGAAGATACATACCAACGGCCGCCTTGAATGAACGGACCCGTCAGGGCCGTGTGAGGGCCCAGGGACTGGGGACCGTCACTCGAGATCGTTTTCCAAGACACGATACGACCCGCGTCAGATCATATCGCCCGACTACTAGTACTATCGCGGCTTCAGAGAGGAGGAACCCGCGCATTCCCCCTCGGCGATTTCAGGCTCGATAATGCGGGGTAAAAAGAACATACATAATTAAACCGCGCGTTCGGCTGGAGAGCGCACGCAGGAAGTAAGTAATAACCCAAGGGTACCGTAAAAGGGACTGGCTTCCGTCACTTGCGATTACATTACATACTTATTCTATGAAAAGTTCCTACATTGTCGCGCGCCGCGGCGCGCAAGTTCAATCCGAGCTGCGATGTGACGATCGCGATCATCATCAACTTCAGGAATCCGTCGGAATCATATATCATCGTCGTCGTCGAAACCAGCGCCGTTGGAGCCTCTCCATGGCGTTGCACAGCCCAAACGTGGTTCCCTAGGCTGTCGAGTCTCGATCTCACTCGATGATATCGATATGTATCTTCAATGAATCTCGGGAGTGCCTTCGCGCAACCGGGCCGGGGTTCAGAAATAGGACTAACATACTATAGCTTACTATTGTCAAGTAGAACGACTTTGCAACACCCGCAAGTTTTTTCACAGTGGTACGTGACAATCGACTGCCAGTGTGGGTTGCTCCACCCTGCAGCAGGTTCGGTCAACTCGGATGTATCGCTGGGCTCTGCCAATTGAGTTCCATCGTGACAAGCGTATGTTTGCCATACCTCCACGATACCGCAGTCACTGGCAGAATGGAAACGTGCCGGCCCTTCTTCTGACAGCTCACTATTTATTGCCTGCAGGTGAGCGCACGGTACTCATATGGCCCGGGATCGGTTACCATGTCCCTTGGACCAGGGTAAGCAACATCATTGATCGAGGGTGATTCTGCCCACACAACATTGTTGAAATTCCAGTTGCAGCAAACACTGCCAACAGGTGGGACAACAAAACAGAAACGAACCGAGGGAGTGTGATTCCAGAGCACGAGCAAACGGCTGCAAGACATTTTGATACAATCACCGCGGACCAAACTTCGAACATAGGAGGTGAAGAGAGAGAGAGAGACAGGAGAAAGCGTGAAGGAGAAATCGACACAAGAGTCATCACCATCCAAAATTATAGTTTCGAGTTGGTAATCCCCCTCCCCCCTTCCCTGCCAGCGACAGACCCACATGATAGATACGCGCAAGTCAGCAACTCCCGCTCGCAAACCCAAACCACGCCTTCCTCGGACGCGCGTGCTCAGTTGACGTCGTCCAGCTTTTCCTTGTCGTTGGCTACGACTGCGGGCGCTTGGTCGCCCTCGACATCAAAGTTCTCAACGAGATCAGGGACATCATCATCATCATTCTCGGCACCACCCACAGCCGGCCTCTGTTGTCCCTGTTGGATGGCTTGGTAGGATTCTGCGAGCTTGCGCAGCGATGCGAGGGAATCAGGGCCGAGCTGGTTGAGAATGCCAGGGACGAGCTCTGTGAGCTCCTTGACGTGGCCTGCGCCGTAGATCGCAAATGTATTGGCCGTCACCGCGGCATGAACTGTTTAGAAATAGCAAGGCAAGATTAATACCCTCGATCATTTCGTCCGACGGGACAGGTCGTGTGTGAGAGAGAGAAAAATAGACGTCGGGGACGTGTACAGGGGAGGGAATGAAAGATGAGAAACGTGCCTTTTGGTGTGGTGAAGTGTAGTACGTTTCCGTCCTCCCTGAACATGTTCACTTCCTCTACACCAGGAATAGGCTGTACATTAAGTTTCTTGAGGGCAGCCTGCAGTTTTTTGTCGTCTTGTGCGGCAGATGGTTTGGTTTTCCGGACTACTTTCCGACGCATGGTACCCTTGCCACCTAGAGCACGTTAGAAGTGATGATTTGGAGGGGGAAAGATGGAGAAAGATGAAGCGATGGTCACGCCGCGGAGGTGGGTGACCAAAAATCGCTCACCAAGCCGATTACCCGCAGCCTGTGCCTGCAGTTTGGCCAATTTTGCTGGGTCCATGATGATGGAGGGTCAGAGATGACTACGGAGGGGGGGGAGGAGGGGCAAATGTGTCGTGTACGATGGAAAACTCTCAAACAAGGTTTACACACAAACATACGCACACACAAACTTGTGTGGTCGGTCGTTGCTGATAAGATAATCTCTACTAGATCTCACACTCTCCACCATGTCCATCCAGTTTCACATCCGTCCCGCGAACGTCGCCGATGTAGTGCGTATATGCGTCCTCGACGCCTCCGATGGGCTCACGACCACATCCTAGGACGCGCTCCTACAGCTTGTCCGCGATCTAGTATGACCACCGCTATCCCACACTCGCTTGACCGACGTTTCCGTAGGCCACGTACGAGAAAGAACCAGAGTCCGCAAAGGCTACCCCCGAGCTGGTGCGCACAACCCTGTCTTCCGCTCTCAGCAGCCACCCACCCTCTGCAGTTCCGGGAAAATATCTTCGAAAAGGGTTACGCACATGCCCTCCTCGCGTTCCAAGGCACCGCCGAGAATCCCGGACCACCCCTGGGCATGGCCCTCTACTTTTTCAACTTTTCCACCTGGACGGGAAGACCAGGTTTATTTGTACGTTTGGCCCACAGTTGTCACGTCCACGCTTGACGGAGACACGATGCAGCTCGAGGACCTGTTTGTAAAACCAGAGGCCAGAAATAAGGGAATTGGAAAAGCCTTGTTCGCCGCGCTCGGTAAGATAGCACAGGAAAAGGTAACCTCGTTCACTGCCCTTTTTTTTCTTTCGTGCATCGTGCCGACGGCTCTTCTTTTTGCCGGCAGAATTGCGGACGTCTTGACTGGTCCGTACTCACGGTAGGTGCTCATGCTGGGAAATGTCACGCTTGGTATTCAAACGTCTGCAGTGGAACGCGCCATCTATCGCATTCTATGAAAAAGTTTTGTCGGCTAAGAGCATGGACGGGTGGATGGGCATGCGGTTGACGGATGAGGGCATTGAAAATCTCACAAAGCTTGGTCTCACCGCCAACTAAACTGAGCCACCTCCGACGGTGGTACCCACTTGGGAGAGATGGTGACGCAATTGCTCACACAGAATGTATCCACATATTCAACGATGAATGTCGTGGGCAGTGTCAACTTTGTTGCCACTGATATATGATGCAAGCTCTGTGGAGACATAACATGCACGACTAATTGTGTCCGAAGTAGACGAATAAGGGAACAACATCACACTCCATCGTAGCTTGCACCGCCAGCCTAGAACGAGCGTATATGAGCAATAGGTATGCGGAGTCTTTTGCGACGCATCACTCACTTTGCGCAGCCTGGCGACGATGGGGTCCTCTTTCAAGTCATCCCTTTCACGGGCAGCCACCTCGATTGAGTAAACACCCAACACCTTCTTGACATCTGCCGTATGAACGGAAATCTAAAATGTGCAAGAAACAAAGTGAGTCGATGGACAGTTGGAATCACAACTAGGGCAAACAGAGCGTGTGACGTGCGCCCGGGTCCGGAGAAGGGCGCCACGCAGTGCCGATGGGTCAGGCAGGCCACGCGGCGGCGTAGCACGTAAACGGAGGACCGGGATGTTTACCTTGCCTCTCCGCATCACCTTGCAGCCAGATCCGATCCACACAACGAGGATGAACTTTTCGCGCTGAGATTCCTTGTCGTTGGAGTACGTGACGCGCGCATAGCCATACGAGGCCCTGGAGTCATTGAGGGCGTCCCGGAGTTCTGAGAGACCGCCTATGCCTGTCTGTGTGACCTTGAGCTTGTCTGAGCGATCGGACTGTGGTGCGCGTGAGGACGTGATGCACTGCCAAGCCAGAAACGGAGGACCCCGACCTCGTAATCCAAGAGCAGCCAGTTGATATCAGATTTATCCGAACGTACGTCGAGGTAGGCTGGGTAGAGACTACTAAGAGGACGCTGGAGATGTTCTGAGAGCGAGACCGACCTTGGATGATTTGCTCGTCGGACAGGTCGGCCATGGTTTGCAACGTCGTCGACTTGATCGAGTCGAAGCTCCCACACAGATCGGGCGATACCGAAAACGTTCTCCTTCATGTTTCTCATCGGACTCGCCCGCCGTGTCTACTCCCAGCGCGTCCCTCCACCTCGCAACTGGCAACTCTCCGGTCAAGTTCCACCCACATCTCTCCTCTTCGACAGCGACTCCCCTTCCTCTTCCTCTTCCTCTTCCCCTTCCTCATCCCTCGATCTCTCCGAGGACGAACCGCCCCCTCCCCCTCCCAACAAAAGCCCCGCCTCCGCACCTCCAACCCCTGAACAGTGGCGACGGCATCGCGAAACCATCAAACAGTCCTTCCCCGAGGGATGGAACCCCACGCGTAAACTCTCGCGCGACGCCATGGACGGACTTCGCTCCATCCACGCGTTCGACAGCGACACCTTCTCCTGCGCGGTACTCGCGGACAAGTTCCAGATCAGTCCAGAAGCCGTCCGTCGGATATTACGCAGCAAGTGGGAGCCATCGAGAGAGAAGCGCGCTCGTCTGGCAGAGAGGGAAAGAAGGAGCAGAGAAGGCTGGATCGCGAGGAAAAGACAGGAGGAGAAGGACAGCGCAGCTCAGATCCTCTCAGACGCTCGACAGAACGACTCAGAGCACCGCAAGACTCAGACCTCGTCGCGAGTCAAGTCAAAAGGTGGATTCTTTTTCGAATGACGTCTCCCGCTCCGGACGTGCGAAGATGCACTCGATCGTTCGCTTCTCCGTAGACAAGCGAAACAACACGTCGTATTATTTTTTTTCCCCATGAAGCCACGCCGAACACAGTCTAGACTCTAATCCAATGTTCATTCTCGTAATGGTACAAGTCTACCCGTACATATATGGTACCATCAAGGTAGGGTGGACGACCAAGTCTAGCAAGACAAGTAACAACAAAAATTACAAACAGGTATGTAATAGTCGACAGTACAGCGGCGAATAACAGTGCAGGTATACTACTAGCTGTGGCTAAGATGAGTGTAATAAGTATGTACCAATGTACGCGCACAGTCCCTAATAATCGCGGGATGCCAGTCCTAAATAGATACGTATTATGTTAAGATCGATAGATAGAATATAAATGTGGCCGTTAAGCGAAAGGAGCGTGTGCTGAACGAACCGAGATGTGCTGCTCGATAGGCTTTGACCTCGTGCCACAATAACTGTCCGGTGGTCCAAGTGCCCAGCTTGACCTACAGCGAAAGTTCGGTTCTGTCATACGCAAGATAATAATTACCCTTGTCTGGGCGGCACAACAGGATGTCATTCCAATTCGGTCGCGGAAGAATGTCTGGCCGTGCACCGTTTGCGTCCACGATAGAGTACCGGAATCCCAACAGCATCATCGAAGTGATGAGCTTAAGCTCCATTCTCGCCAGTCGTTGCCCGAGGCAAACGGTCTTTCCTGTAAGCCACGCGTCAATTTCAACTGCAAGCCACGTAATCACAACTCATGCACAACTCACCACCTCCCCAACCAACGTAGCCGAACGGCGTTTTCGCCTCCTTGCGACTCGGGTCGAATTTCCACGGATCGGGGTATAGTTCTGGATTCAGATGAACGTCCGAAAATGGATAAACGACATATGCCCCTGAAGGGATCGTTTTGGAATCGATGGTTGTGTCAGGTCCGAGGTTGCGACGCATGGCCGTGTGTGGCTGCGCAATCCGAAGCGTCTCGTGAATAAGGGCATCAAGAACAGGTGTTTCCGTTTCCCAGGCTTCCAGTGGAATGGATGCCAATTGGGATGAGAGCGAAGCGCCTGCTGCTTCTGGGCGGTATGTCGACAGCAGTTCTTCGATCTCGCGGATAGCCTTGCCTTTCCAATCGGGGTTGTTGCCAAGAAAGGTTATGAGCCACGACGCTGTGGTGCCTGTCGCTCTCGCTCCCGCCACCAGAAGACCCATCATGAACTACAAACGGGGTCAGTTGCAGTGCCGGAAAGCTGACGTCTAATGACTCACTCCCACGATCACCAGCCGTTCATCTTTTGAGTCAACGAGCATCTGAAGTGTGTCATTCTGGGGCTTGGCGCTCTTGAGCCGGACATCGATAGCGCGCGAGACGATGTCGTAAACCTCCTTAGTCGCAAGTAACTTCTTGAGCATGCTCGGCGCCGGCAACCAAGGAAGCAGAACAGTGGTCGGGGTCGTCCCACTGTCCAATACATCGTACAAACTTTTGAGTCGTGCAACCAGTGCGGGATCGTCTGCGATTTCTGAACTAGTTATACTGCGTACAGTAGTCTGGAAAACAAGCTATCACGAACAGAAATGCCATTAGCTGTCGGAAACACAACGCCGTCGCTCGTAAACATACCTCATATATTTTCTCAAATGGGTCCAAGGCTCCGCTCTCTCCCCAAGTGTCCATGACCCGATGTATGTCGTCGAGAAGGGGGACAATGACTGCATCGGGTGTCAGCCACATATATACCCCAATGGAGGTCAGCCACACATACGCTGTTGGATATGTTCATTCCTCTGCGCCGAAGCTAATCTTTTGTGTATGAGCGCTATTCGGCGTGTTTGAAGATCTGAGGTGACACCCTTGAGCATGGGGATCTGACAAGTTGGACATATTACGATCTATGAAAACAGACTAGGAAGGAACACATACTGCGCCGGAGAGTACCTTGAACCCTTCCGTTAGATCGAATGCCCGGTTCGCGAAGAACGCTTTCCGCGCCGACTCCCCGGATACGACGATGACGGTCTCCTGGACATGACGTTAGTGTCCCACATTGAGGTCCGAGGTGGGATGAGCACGTACGCGCAGCATGTTAAATTGAAATAATTTCTCCCCCGTCTTCCGGAAACCGTCGTTGAGGAAGTCGAAGCGTTTCCGAAAGAACGGAGCGATGGCAAGGAGATGGGAACCAGGGAGATAAACAGGGGTTTGTGCGGAAAGGTCGTCCTTGGACGAGCCATGACCGAACACTAGGAGAGCGAAAAGAATGATGAAAGCCAAGACCAGCTGGACCTTGAGGCTGGACATAAGAAAGGCGTCTGCAGCCGATTGCAGACCGACAGTATACATGGTTTAGGAAGTGGTAGGCCTTTTTGTGATAAGAGGGGAGGGGGGAGGAGGACGGCGAGGGACTAGAATACGATTGATGCCACCTCTTTTAAACTCTTGGGCTTTCAGCACGTTGCGTTCACTGCCTGTGAAATGACATTATAAGTGCGACATGCTTCAAGGCGTGCCTATGCATTGCCGCTTTAGTAGAAGAGTGACCAGTGACATCTGAGTTGGGCCAAATCGAAATTCAGCCGGAAGCTCGACAATCAATGCCTCGGTTCCGGCGAGGCCAAGAATATGAAACCACGTGCCAACGAGAGGCCGCCGTCAGTATACTGGACTCATTTGGAGAGAACAGCCCCGGAGTGCCCATCCTGCACATTCTCAGTGTCCGTCCGCTGTGATGGCCAACATCCAGTGCCCACCTTTGCCAGCAGGATTTTCCAACCCTGAAGCGCAGTTGTCCTAAGGGCGAAGCTCTCCGCCTCGAGGTATTGGTGCGGCGGCGACCTTGCGCCCAGGGACTAACGCATTCGTCATAGCACTTCCGTCGGAAGCCGATCGTAGTCCCAGCATTAAGCCCGCGCGCTGGTCTGGTGCGAGTGTACATTTTGCCGGATACGGCATGGAGACGGTTCCGAGTGCGGCCGAGATTTCAGTGAAATTTCTATTGACTATCCATATAACCATGTTCATTGGTTGAAACGTTGAAACACCCCCGCTAACGTGTGTGTTCTCGGAGTCCGTTTATCGTTGGGGTGTGGGCCTGGCGAACAATTCCGATAAAGATTTTCCACCGCACCGAATCCTGCTGTGTTTCCGATGCGTGGGAAACACGGTGAATTAATCACCCCCGTCATGCTAGTGAACACCGCCCAGCTGACTCGGAGTGCGAGTGCTGGAGCACAGTCAGTAGACAATACCAATGACTCAGCGCAGCAAGCACAACGCAGACGTGGAAGATTTGGTGCGAGGCGAAAAGATAATCGAACTTTCCAGGAGCCATCCGCTCGGGAACGCGGTTTGCGCTGAGCGGGAATGAAATCAAAAAGGTGACAGGCACACGGCGAACGAGGACAACGCACTAGATCAATGCACCCCCAATGTATAATGTACCCGAGGTGAGGAGCCAACCGAAACCCATCTCGGAGAATACTTTCATGGGGCCGTGCTGAATGACTAGCTGCGTGACAGGCACGACAGCACACAATCCGAGAGCAATAAACACCCCCGTCCTCGCCCCTCGATGGGTTGGCCGTGCATACTCGGGATCCAAGACGACGTACGTGGCGCCTGCAAGACACAGCATGTCATAAAATATCCGTTTGACTGTGGAGAACACCTACATGCTCCGGCGATCGCAATAGCAAGCAAATGAAGGGCCTGAGATACAGGATCGCAGAAAAAACCGTAGAATATGCATGGAACGAACGACCCGACCGTGAGGACTGCACAGGGGGATCAGCGATTAGCTATAACGACCGAAATGATGGCATAGACTCGACCTATGATGCCTAAGTAGTCCAAGGCGTGACACCTTATAGAGACCTGTCTGGTTTCAGTAACTTGGGTTGTTTCCGCTTCGAGCGAAACCCACCTCCCGAGAGTGACAAGTAGACGTATGGTATATCGCACTGGCGGACAAGCAAAAGACAGCCGACATAAGAAATATCGCAATGACGCATGTATCGACCCATGTCGTGGTTGCATACGTTCCCACATGTCCCGTCTGGAATGTCGCAAGTAAGACAATGAAGAATATTGCACCCCAAAAATGAGTGTGGACATTCACTGTGTGAACATCGGATAGAGAAGATCTACAGTCATGTCTGAGCCTGAATGCTGGCTACGCTCACCTGTCTCATTGTGAAAATCTGCCATATCAATTGGTGAGCGCTCATATGAAACGGTCAATTAACGACTCACAGCCAAAGACGGAGGCGACGCAACCCAACCACCTGTTTTGCACCCTGAATCAACCCTGGGTTCAGTTCTCGCCATGGGAGGGGGCGCAAGCTACGAATCGTCGTACAAGCTTATTAGAGTACTTACGGACGGTACCCACCCAAGATATATTCGTTGCCTCTCTGCCACTCGGGTATCTCGTTCCAAGAGAGTGTTTTCGAGTTGGCAGCTAAAGTTCGCTTTGGCTGCACATCGGGTTTCCCGGTGCCGTTGGAGAGTTTACGTCTGTGCATTAAAATGGTCGCCTGACGGTCTACTGAACAAGATTGGAAGCGCTAGCCGTGCGACTCCTACTCCAGAACTCCAGAACTCCAGAATTCTGAAAATGAAGGTGAAAGAGTGAGTCGACACCAGGAACGGTCCCGGAGTGACTAGCGAGGAGAAACGGTCGTTCAATCCGAACATGGGCGGCATCCGATTGCTGTATATGGACCGTGTGAAAGCGGCATGGCTCATTGGTCTTAATTCCATTTCGCAGAATTTTAGCACGTTGGCCGGTACAAATGCAGCACATATCTGCATCGTGTGTGCATTGGGGTTCGGGTTACATATGTACTACAAGTTTAAAAAGCCAAAAACTAACGATTATTCGCTTCCGAAGTCCGTGACCAACCTACACGTGTTCCGGGACAGAGTAGTGGCGGTAGATGGAAGGATGCTACAGTATACAGGCGACGTCGCTCAGGAATGTCAAGAAATAAAAACCTTCTTCAACGCAGTAAAATCGCAAACTTGACCAGACCGTGGACAGGTAACTTTGCCGTTGTTCTTGGCGGCCATCTCTTCAAGTGCCTAGGCAACGGGTGCGCCTGTGAGAGCGGCTTTATGCCAACGGGTAATTTAACTCACCTCTGTCGAGTAAACGTATCCATTGGAGAAGGCCATTGGCATGTTATCTTCGTCCATTATTTTGCCGCTCAGGTAGCAAACAATGGTAGAGTTGGCATGGTGACTGAAAGGCACCTCTTTGGCGAGAATGCTGATGTTCGGATCGCACACTGGGCAATCAACATTGTGCGGATGGTCATAGCAGGCAGGGAGCTTCAGGGAAGCGAGTCCAGCATAAAGCGCAAGATGCAAAAGCGGTTCCGTCGGCAGACTGTTCAATGAATAAATCGCGAGGCGGAATGCTTGAATCAACGAGGTCCAGCGAGACTCGTCGTAGAGTCGCTGTGAATTCATGAGACCGGGCGGTTATTCGCTTCCATGGACCACTGACCTTGTACTGTCCACAAGTTGTCGAGGGTTGAACCGCCAAAAGCACCGTAGCTTGTGTAATCTGTTGCAAGTGGGTCTCCTGCCATGGTATAAGATATTTTTTCACATATGAAATCGCATCCTGTGTCTTGCGCGCGCGGGCTAATTCAATGTATTCCTGAAGCCGGAGTTCGAACTCCAGAGTGCTCTGCAAAGCGCCGGAAATTGCTACGTTATACGGGGCGGCGCGGCGTATCTCAGGGACCTACCCTAATTTTCCTCAACGCCGTTTTATTTTCGCTGCACCATGCTATAGCTTCGGTGCAACTGTGCCGGAACAGCGCGCGTTCAATCCTATGGATGTCCATGAAGAGGTCAATGTCCACCAGGGTCTATGTGGATGTGCACATTCAACGTGTGGTCCAGCAGAGACTGACCGCAGGGGGTTAACGTACTTCAATACTTCTCTCTTGGGCTAGTTTCCTCGCTGTTTTTTCCCGGCCCGCACGCAGTGTCCAGTCGACCAGCCACCGGTCTAACCGCGTGTCCGCCCAGCGAGAAAAATCCGGGCAGTTCGTGTTCGGCATGGCCTGAACTAGTGCGAGATGCTGAAGTCGTTCATGCGTGACATCGAGCGTAGGCCTGCCATTGTTTTCCTGTAGATCCGAAAGCTGTACAGAGTACGCATCAGATGAGTCATTATCAGCATAGTCATTGTCAGCACAAGACACGAGGCCCTGACCTTGCGTTTGAGATTCTCCACCCGCGCTATCATGCCATCAATGGTCTTGGCTGCGTCCTCAAGGTTGACCTCGTTGCCCTTTGTACGTTTCTGAAGTTCGCTCGACGTGGTCTGCACGTTACCAAGCTCGCGCTCGATGTTCCTTTGAGATGCACGAAACACCTTCCGATAATTCTCATAGGGTACCTGACATGTATCTCGATGAGAGAGCTGCGGGCCGTTCCAAAGACAGTTTCACGTACGCGCGCAAATGGTTGCTCAAAGAGCATAACACCATCGACATTCACTTTGTTCGTACTCATGACAACGAGCTATCGAAGCGGCCTCAGTGTCTGTCGTTAGTTACCAAGTTAGTAATTACCGTAGGCAGTGTCCAAAGCCGGCGAGGGCATGCGCACTGACGTCGATCGTGGAATGTCACGTGACAGGCTCGAAATTGGCTTGTCAATTTTTGTCATAGTTCCTGTGATGTATTGTCGGGAGTGGCGTTGAGAACACGTTGATTGCAGTGCGGAAACGAGCGCAGGTGAGAGAAGTTTTTCATTCAGGGAAGAATGTAATTAATCGAGAGGTACAACAGAAAGTGTACAGTTATCTGTTCCCCGCCGTCCGACGTTCTCTTCTCCATGCATAAATTTCTCGTCCAAGCGCAACTACCAAAGGGACCGAGATAGATGCAAACAGGGGGGTATAAACAGCATATTTATGCTCGGCAGGGAAGTACAGCATTGCCAGCATG
>JBBPOL010000153.1:0-19091 GCA_038091435.1 Leccinum variabile | reverse complement strand
CCGAGTACACGTACGTATATCCCTCTCCTGTCGTAAGTCTTTGTCGTTCTTACGTCTGAGCAGCTCCTTGTCAATTGATGCTCATGTGCTGATTTTCCACACTTAACGAACTTTTCGGCAAGCTACGAAAGATACAAACGTAGGCAGAAAACGACGATTTCCTTTCGAGCGTCCGAAAAGTCAGTCTTTACAGCAACCCAGAAGGATGCGCAATTCCATGAGCATTGTTGCGAATCGCTCGCCCAATTTACGTTCCTGGCCACACCTGATCTGTCATTGACGCTTTCATCTAGTCCCTGAACACATTGCCCAAAAGGGAAAGCTCTGTCGGACGAAAATCGCTTGACCAAGTTCGCAAGGTGGCGTATTGTAGTTGGCCGATACACGGAGGTGGCAGCAGGGCGAGGCGGTGACGTACGGCGACCATCATCTGCTCTCGGCGGAGGCAGGGCATACTAAGGCTTACCAACGGGACGTCTTCCCTGACAACTAAACACCTCCAACGACCAGATCGCGCGGCCATGTCCCCAAAGCTCCTAGGACAGAGTGGACCTCAAATTCACTCAATTTACGGGTGCTGCGCACTAGTTGCAATAGGCTTCCATTCGAGGATGAGCCACACATTTGGGAGGTAAAGTGAGCTGGACCCGTAAGGATCCATCCTCCAAGCCAGGTGAGTGAAACGTTGTTTGCGATCCCGGTCCGGGTTGTGGCGTGGGTATGTGTTGTATAACGTGCGTCCTGCGAGCGGCACCGCAAGATGCGGGTAATAGTTTCTTAACGTGGGTAGTCGGCAGGATCTTGTGCTATGTATATAATTTATGTAAGTACTTCTCACAGTCACTTCCTTGCTATGACGTTACATGTCACGGCGCAAGATGTGACATTCCTTGTAGTGACTAACGTTGCTTCTGACGTCCATCGGCTCAAGTTTTCAGATCGTCGCCATGTCAGCAACTAGTGAAAAGCCGCTCAAACCCTATAAAACGTCATACGCACCCGATCGCAAGTCTGATATGCCTCTAAAGAAAGAACTCATACATCATTTTCCTCGGGTTGTGCACCAAAGTCCTCCTGTGGATGTGATTCAAGATCCCACCCCTCAGTGCTTCAAGTTTGTTAATGTTGCTAGCTATAGCAGTGCTCTACTAGAAGGCATCAAAAATCTGGTGAGATTCTTGAAATGTTGCATGTAAATTCTTACGCTGGGAATTCCTTAGCAACTTCCGACTTCTACGTCCCCTCCTCCAGAGTATCTGAGGAAGATGTTTTCAGATGCGTTGACGATGAAGAACTCTTTTGTCGCGAGTCTTGCTGAAGCTGAGCGACGATGCCAGAAGTGGGAGGATGCTTTGCGTCAGGTTCTTGGGGAAACGGAAGTTCAGACGATCTCTCAAGCACATGATATTCCATGTGCCGATGAGGCGGATACTATGAAGGGGCGATACATTTCTACCGTTGCCCGTATCCGTATGTATGACTGTGGTCTTTCGCGAGAGGCGCAGTGACCGCGTATTGCGGTTCTGCTACATGATACAGTGAGTTCTTCCACCCTCCATGACTTACACCGCCAAGCTTATCGTGTAAAATAGCGCCGATCATAAATTATCATTCGCAAACCTCCACCGCTGCCTTTCCCTTCTCGCTCAATCATGGCGGTGTTTCATGTGATGTACTGAGCGTAGGAAGCATGTATCTTTCTTTCTTTTCTATGTATTGCCTAACTGCAGGACAGCATATGTACACTTGTTACGATTTTCCCTTTCACAGTTTCAAGGTAACAATATGTTGATTTTGTCTTATCTGATATGCATAGTCAAGTTGCAGTATGTATGTACGTCGTTCTGCATTTGTGACGAATTATTACATTACTCGAGCTTCCGGGAGTCCGATCGACAGGAACCTGGGTCCCGCCGGCTGTTGCAATGCATTCGGCTGTCGAAGTGTAAGTTGTGTGACCCCGTGACAAACTACTCTTGAAATGGCCAGCATCGATGGCACGGCTTTCTCAAAAACATGTGTGTGTGGCCGAACGTACACCGACGTAGGCGCCTTTACCCGCCACGAGAAGGGTTGTTGCAAAGGCAAGAAACGACTTTCTGGTGCCCTTGCCAGGGCGAAGGAAATCTATCACGCCAAAAAAGCCCGACGCAGAGGCCCAAGTCAGGTTTCTTTTACTGTCGGCGAACTCGCGAATGGTTCCTCTACTGTGACTGGTGCCTCCGAATCCTTGACTCCGTTTGATTTACAGCAGGTGAGCAGGAAAATCATTCCTTTCCCAGTCGATTTGGATGAAATCTTTGCTTCTAGATGAGCTTACCGCAACAGAAACTAGCAGGTGACCAGTTGCCCCTAGCGCAACAGCGGTCGCGACACCGTAATCGCAGACTGTCTTTACCATCTCAGGATGTCCTGCCAGAACCATTTCCTACTCAATATTGCTCCCCCCAAACGTCTTCAGAACAAGATGGAAGCGCGCCATTGTCATTGTCCCAAACCCCTCCTTCCTCCTCCCTAAAGCGGTTCGCTCAATCACTCTATACTTCGTGCAAGCTACTCAAAACCCAGATAAGTAAGGTTGGGCTTTTCCGTGTTTACAACACAGACTCCCATCCTCCCTATAACCCAGAAGACCCATATTCGGTCGAGTATGCTCGTTTAACAGATACCAACTCGGAACCCTCTGGCTCGCGGGCCCCGAGTGATCCTCCTGAGAATCCATTTTACCCTTACCCCAACGAGAGTTCAATGCGGCTCGGGGATTGGTATTGGAATCGAGGGGCCCAGAAGTCCCAGGAGAATTTTAGGCGACTGCTCGAGATCATTGGGGACTCCACCTTTGAACCTTCGGCCGTGTCTCAGACCGCATGGGGGACCATCGACTCAGAACTCGGACATAATCAATTCGATGGGGACGTTCCGGAGTGGTTGGACGAGGACAACGGCTGGAAATGCTCCTCCATCACAATCTCAGTTCCCTTTCACGGTCGATCGAAGAACCCTGGGCCAAAGGAATTCACCGTCGATGGATTTTATCACCGCCCCCTGATCTCAATCATCAAGGAGAAGATTACGGATCCAGTTCATGCATCCCTCTTCCACTTAGAGCCGTACGAGCTGCGATGGCACCCACCTCACCGGGACCACGATGTCAGGGTTTACGGTGAATTATTCACATCTACAGCATTCCTTGAGGCGAATCAAGCACTCCAAAACACTCCAGAAGAACCTGGCTGTGGTCTGCCTCGCGTCGTCGTGGCGCTTATGCTTTGGTCCGACTCGACCCATCTGACGTCATTCGGCGATGTCAAGCTATGGCCGCTCTACGTATATTTCGGCAATGAGTCGAAGTACCGTAGGTGCCAGCCATCCAATGAGCTTTGTTCTCATGCTGCGTACTTTCAGGTTGTGCGTCTGCACAGTTTTCCTTCTAAACTGATCTCATTATTCCTCTAGTTACCGGATGAATTCAAAGATTTTTTGGCGGAGCATTTGGGTGACAAGGCCGCGAGTGATGCTCTCCGTACTCACTGCCAGCGGGAGCTTTTCCACGAGCAGTGGAAAATGCTCCTCGATGAAGAGTTCTTGGAGGCATACCACCATGGGGTTGTCATTCTATGTTGTGATGGCGTCAAGCGACGCTTTTACCCTCGGATATTTACATATTCCGCAGACTATCCTGAAAAGTCTGTCTTGTCCACCCACATCCGTCGAATTATCTACTGACATCATTTGGATTCGTCTGGCTAGGGTGTTGATCTCATGTATACGGAACCTTGGAGCATGCCCCTGTCCAAGATGCACTGTTCCCATGGAAAGCGTTCCTGAGATGGGTAGCCAAACGGATATGTCTGAACGACAGATATTGGCCCGGGTTGACGATGAAGACCGGCGGAACAAAATTCTCAAGGCGCGAAGTTTTATCTACGAGAAAGACTACGCCGTCACCTCTTCGCGTGTTCAAATTCTTCTGAAAGACGAATCCCTCATTCCCACTCTGGTAGGTTTGGATTCAACTGATCTCGTCGTTTCCATGCTGAGAGATGTAGGGCGCCTTTTCAGAGAGACTGCGCGCTTATGGCTTCAATGTATTTGCGATGCTTGTAGTCGATCTACTGCATGAATTCGAACTGGGCGTATGGAAAGCTCTTTTGACGCACCTTCTACGCATGCTTGAGAGCTCTAAAGGGAACAAATTGTGCGAACTCGATCGAAGGAAAGTCGTCGCAACTTTGATACTGTTTTTTGCTTATCAATTATTGTACCCATCATACATAGATATCGCCAGGTTCCTACATTCGGGAGAGACACGATTCGACGCTTTTCAAAGAATGTCTCTGAGATGAAAAGAATCACGGCTCACGATTTTGAAGATCTTCTCCAGGTGCGTTGCACATTAGTACTTATTATTTTAAGATCTTTGACTAAATTCTGCTTCACAGTGTGCCTTCCCTGTTTTCGAAGATTTGTTTCCCGATCCTCACAATACAGCTGTGCTTCAGCTTCTCTTCCTACTCTGTCATTGGCATGCACTCGCAAAATTGCGGATGCACACTGATGAAACCCTTAGTGTGATGGATTCTGTCACCCAATCTCTCGGGGATGCTATACGCTCTTTTGTGGCTGACACTTGTCCCGCATTTAACACCAAAGAGCTCAAAGGTGAGGCTGAAGGACGCCGACGTCGCGAGGTTCGTGCGCGTTCTCGGCACGAAGGCAGGAGCACCGCCACTGTGTCAGCGCGCAAATCAAAAACCCTCAATCTCCGGACTTACAAGTTTCACGCGCTCGGCGACTACACCGCTTCTATCAGGATGTATGGAACTACGGATTCCTACTCGACACAGACGGTGAGTAGCTTTCTATTGTGTGTCGAGTGAGCCTTGACTTTCTCCTCAGGGAGAGAGGGAACATAGAGTAGGAAAAGGAAGATATACTCGGACTAGTAGGAAAAACTTTATTCGTCAATTGACTCGAATAGAGCGACGACAAGCAAGAATACGCCGCGTTCGCCAGTCCAGAGTCAGCAAAGGTTCACCGGAATATGTACCAAACGTGCCAGACGAATGCTACAACATCGGGAAATCACAGCACAATCCGATCGATCTCAATTCTTTCCTTCTTAAAAACGCAGACGATCCGGCCATAGCGGTATGGTTGGAATCGCTCTCTCATTTTGACCATGAATGAACCAAGCGATAGGAATTCGTTCCGAAATTGAAGCAGCACCTTCTTCCTCGCATCAAGTCAATCCACATGGACGCCTCCGAATCGAGTACTGCTGGCCCAGTGCTCCCCGGCATAGATAACAGTTACAACCTATCACAAGCCTCGCCTGATCAAGTACTGTTGAAAAATGGTCGAATCTACCAGCATAAGATCATTCGTATCAACTACGGCACGTACGATGTTCGTCGCGGGCAGGATACCTTCAACCCAAATACCGACCACAGTGATGTAATGATGCTGGCCAGAGGATCTACAGAAGGCTCGGAGATGATACCGCATCATTTCTGTTATGCTCGCATCATCGGCATTTTTCACGCAAACGTCCAGTACATCGGTCCGGGGCTCAAGGACTATAGCCATCGACGGCTGGACTTTTTACACATCCGACGATTCGAGTTGGTCCCATCCGATCCCCAATATGGTGGGCTCGCATTGGATATGTTGCGCTTTGTTCCCATGAGCAACAGGGATGCGTTTGGTTTTGTTGATCCCGCAGAGGTTTTGAGAGGCTGTCATCTCATCCCCGCTTTCGCAAAAGGACGGTTGCATCCCAACGATAATGCATCATCTTACTCAGCAAAGGAATCTGATAACTGGAGGTATTACTATGTGAACAGGTACAGTGTGTATCCTTCATGTTGTATCGCTCTGTACTGATGCTACGGCGCAAAGGTTCGTGGATAGGGACATGTTAATGAGGTTTCATTGGGGCCTTGGTGTTGGCCACGCCTATTCTCATCTTCGGGACACGAGGGCAGATGAGCTGGTGTCAACGCAGGACCGTTCACATATTATCACCTCGCCTGCCGACTACCTGCCTGCTATTTCTGGAACATCACGTCCTCCGCCCGATGAATTCAATGACCTTGACGACAACTTTTCGCTTTCTGGTCTGAACTGGGAGTTGCCAGAAAATGATTACTGCGAAGCGGAGAATAGGTCCGGCGACATGGATGAAACTCCCCTTTGGGGTGCTGATGAGTTCAATGACCTAGATCCCTGTCTCTCGCTCGCAGATCTAGATGTTCTTGCCTGGGATATGTCTGAGGATGAAGACGACGGAAGTAGCGATGGATCAGACGAGGAAACAGACGCCTCCGAGATGTATGAGATGTATGGGTCCGATCGGGGTGATGCCGACTTGGAAGGAATTGAATAGAATTTTAATTTTAATTTTGTGATGGTGCTACCGACTAAGCACTGCCCCCCGTCGCGGTCGCGTGCATCCTCTTGAAATATTCTATCGCCATTATCCTCTCCCTCCTCCTCGTCCTTTTTCTTGTTGTTACCCTTGGTTGGCAACACGCATGCATGTACGCCCTCGACTCACAACACACGCTTAGCAACTGTAACCCCGTCTTCTCCGACCTCTCCCGCCTTCATCCTGCCCGTCACCCTCACTTTCTTTCACTCTTTCCATTTCCCTTCCCTCGCAACGCGTCGCGGTTCCCCTTCTGCGATGGGCGCAGGCGAAGTTGCTTCACGTCCTCCACTCAGTCGTGCTGACCACCAGTTTCAGATATAAGCTATTTGGCAGATGGCATATTCATCTGCGACTCCCGCCACTGACAACAACCGATATGTTAGCCTATCCGTGCTCAACCATCGTTGCAAGTCCTTTCCAGGATTCACCCACGGTACAAGTGCCGCCGTGCCGTATCCGGACCTTAACCCGTAGCCTGCGCGCGGGTACGGGTATCATACTCGTCGTCACCCCGAGTCGTGGGTCACCCTCGTCATGGCCCTCGTGTGCAAACACGCACGCAAACACATGGCGTGTTTGCGTCGGCATTTGCATGCGAGGGCAGTGCTCTTCCTCCTCGTCTCGCCATATCCAGAGCCACCTCCGTCGTCTTGCTGGAGTCCGCTCGTCCTGGTCTCGTCCCCGTCCCCGTCCCCGTCCGTCATCGTCTCCCTCGTCCCGTCGCCCTCGTGTGCAAATGTACACGCAAACGCACTGCGTTTATGTCGACGTTTGCATGCGAAAACAGCGCTCTCGTCTTGCCATCCCATCGCCCTCGTCGTCGTCGTCGTCATCGTCATCGTGTTGATACAGCGGGTGAGGGCGGGGACCAGGTGAGAACGGGCAAGGTGACTCGGGGAGGGCGGGGACAGCGACTGTCGTGCATTGTTGGTGGTACGTCAGTATGCGGTGGTCGCTGGATGCCATCGTCAATACAGGGGAAATAGTGATACGGTGACGGGGTGAGGTGGAGAAGGTTCGTGGCGTCGTGTCGTCGTGCGGGTAACCCGCCACGCGTATGGGTGCGGGCCACTGCTCAGATATTCGGGATATACCTTTACTATTGCTCCGAACATGATGCGAAGTCCAAGCAAGGTTTGCGCCGACGCCAGGCGGCAGTTCACGAGTAAGTAATTTAGAAAGGACAGTTCGTGAGGATTCTATTCTGAATTTCGCTCAAACACGCTGAACTTTGTCGTTTGTTCGTTTGTTCGTTTGTTATATCTTATTAATATTTTACGCTACGGTACGCACAGCCGCGTCGCACCGCTTTCGATCGCGATCGGCGAGGCGGGAGCGGCGTGCGTCCTGCTGCAATCAGCCTGCGCAGTGCCTTGCGGCGTGGGCCACGGACGGCGGGTTGGTATGCGGACACACGGCACGTACGTAGTAACGTACACTCCATCTTACTACTCACGTGATCATATAGTACCGGTCCCTCGTCTTCTGACCAACACCACCGGCGAGTACTGTACACCTTCTCCGCCAACTACACCACTGCATCTCCTCGTCCACACACCTCTCCCGACAACGGCATCTCTCCTCCTGCCGTCTACAACTTCAGTGGTGGCGAGCTTTCTTCCGATACACACTCTCCTTCGTCGGTGCACAGCGCCCCTTACGCTTCCGTCCCCCGTTCTCACCGCGCCCCCTCCGCCAACTACACCACTGCATCTCCTCGTCCACACACCTCTCCCGACAACGGCATCTCTCCTCCTGCCTACAACTTCAGTGGTGGCGAGCTTTCTTCCGATGGTTTGACTTCTGGCAGGCGCAGCCGTGGCAGTGACACACACTCTCCTTCGTCGGTGCACAGCGCCCCTTACGCTTCCGTCCCCCGTTCTCACCGTTTCAACCGCATCGCTGCTCCGGCTACTCGCTCGGCGACCAAGACCCCGAGGCGAAAGGCCCGCAACGATGATTCGGATGAGGTCGACGATGACTTCCAGCCCGCGATCACTACCGGGAACACCACCGATGTCCGCCGCGAGACTATTCGCCGTCAGCGCATTGAGTCCGAGCAGAGGCGTCGCGATGAACTTCGCGATGGCTACCGCAGACTCAAGGATGCCCTCCCCGTCTCCAACCAGAAGTCCAGCAAGGTTTCCCTCCTCGACCGCGCCACGACTCACGTCAAGTACCTCGAGATGACCGCGTCACAACTCCGGACGAGGTTGCAACAGGCAGAAAATGAGGTTCAGCGACTTCGCACGCGAGTACCACCTACGCCATATGTACGAGCGCGGCTCATTCCCGCTTTAGCGTCAACGAGGCATTGATGCTTGGCACTGCCGAGCAACGTTACGCTGCTGCTGCTGCTGCTGCAGTCGCGGCAGTTTCGCAACAATCGTCAAGTTTTTGATTGTTGACTTCGTCGCTCCTCAAAAAAATGCCGCTCGCCGTCGGTTACATTATCATGGATTTTTATTGCAGAGATGACTCGCACGACTGGAACACCTGCCTGGATCGCAGGTCGCATCATTACCCACGGACACTTTAGCATTACACTTTTTTATTCCGCATCTTTACGACATCTCATCTCTGTGCATTCCTCAATCCGGCTGGCCACTCTCTCCTGGTTCGCAGACAATCCGGCCGCGCCGTCCTCTCTCGGTTTGCGATTCCACCCGATGGCTAGCCCGTGGCTTAGCTATCGACCGGATAGCCCCATCAGCTTTGTAGGATTTGCTGGTCTCGGTTGACGGAAGACAAGACAAGACACTGGCGCAAGACCGCGGGATTGCTTGAGGCGAATGGTCATGCCGCTCATACGAGTGGTGTGCACGCCTCGCGACCCTCGCGTACCCATCTTGCTTTGCTACGGCCTTCCTGGCCCGGAAAGTTGGAATGGCACACGTGATCCGGACGAAGACTGCTTCCTTTCTCAACCTCGCTCCAGTAACAAACCCCCGGCAGCACCCCCGTCATATGTTCAGCGTGGCCCGTCTCCGAGTGCGATACTCGCACTACCGCCCCATCTATGGACTTGCGGCGTCTGTCACACGGCCATTCTGGACAACTTCTGGTGTTCGAGGTCAGATGCTTGCGTTTCGCATTCTCAGATCTCCAACATGCTCACAATGGATCAATGGCCGGGTAGCTCAACAATATACACGTTATGACCCCGACGTAAGCCCCGTCGTTGCGTTTGTACTACGGTATCACACTACGCGCTAGGATCCCCTCTCGTTTGACTCCTTGCTCACATAAGATGAGATCGCTATCCGGTTCGTACGGTTCGCCTCTTCATCTCGGGCTTGAACTCACACATTTTATGTAGAGATACCGCTTGCTAATATGTTATACCTCATGTCGAGCTCGTTCGAGTTCTGCATAGCGTACATAATGTGAGTAATCATTCATCTTTCTCCCGTTCGTGTCGTTTCTCAGGTCGAACGTCCATATGCAGAGTTCAACCATGACATTCTGCCTGGAAGAGGGACATTGAGTCTGCTGGGCCCGACTATCAAAGGCTACGGTGGCGCCGGCGTAAGTCGTGTCTCATATGGGATTGTTGCACCCCCCGTTACAGCGTGATTGGTTGTATGCAAGTGGCGAGGGGGAATGAGTACGATGTTGCTATGGGGTACTCTCTGTCGCATATGCGTTTCATCGAATCCCCGGATCATCTGTCTGCCCAATCCCATGTAGCTTCGAGCATCACATATCGACATTCATGCATGTGTCCGGTTTCGCAGGACAGTGTTTACTTCTGTATCTCATACCACAATGTAAGGTACAGTCCGTCTCATCCGTTTGTGTCACGGACGGCCCAGGTCCGACTAATGTGATTGACAGAATTTTACCTGGGCGTCGACGTGATCTTCCGCTGAACGCGCTCATGATCTTCCTCTGCTCCCGGATCGCTGAATAGAATTTTGTGCCTATGTTTTGACGAGAGTGATTCCTTCGTTCTCGACTGACAATCAGAGGGTGCTACCGACTGAGCAATCCCCCTAACACTGCGCGGATCTTTCGAACAGTCTATGCAGCCTAAGTCCATTGCGAGCGCTTCTCGCTTCTCTAACGTGAACCGCAATCCTTCACGGGGTGGTCCGAGCATCGGCACCTCATACAGATCGTTTTCCCGTCCGCCCTGCCGCGCGATCCGACACAAATCGACCATCTTACCCGTTTCCATTGGAGCTGCGCCTTCAAGGCCGTGGCCATCATCTCTCTTGGTTCAAGCTCAGCACCGCCAAGGCGAGGGAAGTGTTGCCGACTGAGTACTCTCGAGAAGAGATCGTGCAGTTTTCAATCTTCTTTGAATGCGATCGCGGGTGTGCCGCCGATGTCCTCACTAAGTTGACCACCGCTCTCTCGGACAATCGCCGCCAGATCCCGAGGTCATCTACGAGGGATCGTGTCTACCAATTCGAAGTCGTTGGCGGGAGGGAGTGCTACTAGGTAGTCTACGGGAAACTCTTCATGATAGAAGTAGATCAGAAACAATGAACATGTTACATTATTTATGGTGTAATTTTGACATGCATGACATCGAGGATATAGTTGTACTACGTCTCGTCCTATTTAACCCCTGGCATTGAGGCAAACAGCCCACATCGCGACAAGGAATAAATAACTGCCGACCGTGAACATCACGTCGCTGCGGTCGCCGTTCAGGTAGAGGTTTGGACTTTGATCAGCGCCGTCTGGAAGAACGATCTTGCCATCGTTGAGTGAAACCTTCCCAGCTTCTGCGTACGTCCTATGCAGCTCCATGACAGGTATAATTTTTATCAGAAACTAGAAACCTTGCTCTCCAAGACACGATCATGAACGTTCCGGGGTTGCTCATCTGACGAATGTCCGATCGTAGGCTCAGCGTCTCCGGACTCCAGGGCTTGTCGTGTGGTACAACGAGTCGTCGTAATGTATGCCTCCGGGAAGAACAATCCTCAAACCAAATTGCGGGTCATCAAGGTCTGCTGCCACCGCATCGAATCAGTGACCGTGACTCATCAACTTGAAGTTGCACGGACACAGTGTGGCTTACATAAATCAGGTTGTATCTCGAATGCGTGGGAATCCTGCCTGCAGAATTTCAGCTCATGATGATATCGATTCTTTCGTCAAGGAACTCATCAAAGCGTGTAAATGATTGGTTCGCCCTCGCCGACCTTCACAACATCCGCAAGGTGGCGCGGGGGATTTGACGTGGCCATCGAGGTGAATTCCTTCGTGTTGTATGAGTCTCCTCGCAATTGGACGAGCTGACGCCTGCGCTGGAGACGACCATGCATATGTGGCGTGCCTGTCACAAAGGAGACAGTCAAAAAGATCAAGACTTGGAGCTGGCAGCGGTCGCCGTAAGCATGGAGAACGGCCCGTGAACTCGCACTGTGAGATCCTGCCAGGATCATCTCGCATCCAGAGTTCGTGCTTTTTCGTGATTCTGGCTTCGTTGCTGATCACCTTTTCGATTGTCCCAGTTGCTTACGATTCATACTGGACCCGTCCGCGACCTCGACGTCAATCCTATTCAAACTGATCTGTTGTCTTCTGGTGCGGTCAGCGAAGAGGTGAGCACTAAACTTTTCTGCAAGTACACGTCATCACAACGCGCTCCCTTGTATAAATAGTTTACATATGGGATGTTAGTGATCCCTCGAAATATTATTACCCGACTCCGGGCAATCGCAGCACGAAACTCAATGACATTACCTCCGTCGCTTGGAATCAGCAAGTTCAATACGTGCTCGCTGGGGCAAGCGGTTCGGGATATTCGGTCGCGTGGAATCTTCGTGGAAAACGTGAGGTCGTAACTCTTGCCTATGGCGGTAGAAGACACGCTCGGTGGTGCAGTTAGTTCCGGGATGCGGCTGTCGGAGGGAGGAGGGGTATACGTGCTGTTGCACGGCATCCGGATAATGTAAGTGGTGCTCACGTTTCCGCCCAATGTTCCGGCTAATCGGATGGCTAGACCACACGACTCGTTACCGCCCCTGAGGGTGATATGTCGCCGGTCATCATGGTCTGGGATCTTCGCAACGCCCGTGCGCCAGAGAAGGTGATTTATCCAATGGTATCCTGTTACTCTTTACTGACATGCGATGTATGAAGATCCGTACTTGTTGCGAGAAGAGCGTGCTCTAGGTGTAAACAAGATGCCGACCCATTGTTGTCTTGTGGTAAAGATAATCGTACCTTGTGCTGGAACCCGCCAACGTCGGGAATCATTGGAGAGGTACGTGCGCTGATTTATCCTTCTGACAGCTGCTGATATACGTGTCACATCACGATAGCTCCCTTCCTCAAACAACTGGGCCTTTCAAGTCGAATGATGCCCATGCAATCCTGATCTCATCGACGCCGCCTTCTTGTATGGAACCATCAGCATTCAGTCTAGCAATACCCTCCCCCCTTCTATGCAAGCTATCCCGGGACCATCCGGTGCTGAACACGCACCTCTACCTGCGCTTTCTTCGGATCCAAGCTACCCACAGTAACATCCGCGTTGGCTCCGTCGCCCTGTTTCAGCTTCTTTTGGGTTCGGCAGTAAGTTGCTGACCGTCGGCAACCTTCCCGGTCCACATGGCAATACACAAAGCAGCGTTGTACATTTGAGAAGGAGAAGTCAGTGAGGCAGATGTTGTGGCAAGAGTCAAGAAGTTTGGGGCGGCAGACGAAGAGTGTAGATCGGAAGGGCTTACCGAGGACAGGGTGGGCGAGCAGTCTCGGGCTAAGGAGACGTGGAAGGCGCTGAAGTTGAGTCTGTTCAGATCCAACTCGAGGGAAGAGCTGGTTGTGCTCCTGGGCCATTCGAAGGAAGAGGTCAAGGCGCGGATCGAGGAGGCTGCCGCAAAAATCACAGAAGCCCATGTGCAACAAATTGCTGACAATTCTCTTGCGCTGAGCTACACAGCGGATGAAGAACTCGATAAGCTTGAATCTAGCGATTCCGTTGTGGACCCCGAACTCGAACCCGAACCCGAGGTCGAAGCGGCAGATACAGAAAGGACCGGGTCAGAGTTGTCGACGTCTGACGCCCCGCCTGCACACGGCGAACCCACCACCACTGAACTATCACCCTTTGGGGATGACGCCAGTATTGGACCTTTCGCTGCGGGAACCGGAGCCAACTTCTTTAGCACCATCATGGTGTAAGTTCCTGGCTGCGCTTTTGTTGTTTCAGCACACAAACTGTTTTTTTCGCAGACGGCACTATATGCGTTAATCTTATCAATGGTACAACGCTACCGACTCTGCAATTTCATGATGATGAATCTCTCTCGATGAATCTTCCACCACGTACACATAATCGGCGCAACTCTTCGAATGCATACCCACCTGTCTCTCTCAGCGCGTCGGGTTCTGCTGCACGCCCGCAGATATCGTGGGGAGGGGAAGATCTCTTATCACGTCTGCGATCTTATGCTCATTTTCTGCGTTCGTTCCTTCAACCATCCCTATTCATAGTCGATCCCTCGAAAGCGGACATAGAGACGCATTCCACTCAAATATTTCGACGATGATGCGGTAGAAGACATTCTTGCGCAATCATCCTACGCGAACTCCCACTCTCCCGTCCCAGCTCACCGTCGACCCCGGCCAATTTCTACGCCCCTCTCTGCAACTATCAATCCTTACTCGAACCGTTCGTCAGTATTGCATCGTTCGCTCTATCCACCTTCTGTCTCGACCACGCAAAATACGTCCCAAGCTCGTCTTGCACTTTTACAGTCCTTTTCCAACATCACCCGCGCCACCCGCCATGCGGCGCAGAACATCCTGTCCTATCCCCTTGCAAAGCCCATTGTCCCACTCCTTCCCGATCCTGTCAAGTCTCTTGTGAACGCCAACGGTGAGTGGGAATGGGGTAGTTGGGTCGAGAAGGGTGGTGTTGGGGAGTTTGAGAGTGCCCGCGTTTACCTTGCCCGATGGGTGCGGATTGTGGCAGAGGAGGGTGATAGGGCGAGGAGGCGCGAGGCGCAGGCGGTGCCTGCTTCATCCCCAGATTTGGCAGAAGAGACATCGTCTCTAGGGGTGTTTGAGCTGCTCCATTCAACGGTTAATTTACCGACGCCGAAGACCTCAAGGGATCCTCGCAATCCTGTTGATGAGAGGACGTGGCAAAAGTGTTTCGCAGCCGATGGGCGGCCGAAAGTGAGGATCGAGGAGATGCAACGGGAAGTATTTAGGAGGGGAATAGCGCCTGCGGCAACGCTGAGGAAGAAGATCTGGCCCTTCCTTCTCGGAGTTCACGCATGGGACATTAATGCCAAGGAACGGAAGAGGAGGTGGGAAGAAAAGAGGTTCGTAGGACTCTCCGAATATGCGTGTGATGTTGACCGATTCGCGCAGGAAGCAGTATCAGGAAATCAAGAGAGAATGGTGGGGTATACCGGAGGTGTTCGATCGACAGGATATTCTCGAGGAACGGCACCGCATAGATGTTGACTGCCGTCGCACGGATCGCACCCACCCGCTGTTCTCTCATACCTACGAAGACTCGCCCGGTGACCCCGAAGCAGATCGTGCCCTCCGACAATCTTCTACGAGTAACGAACATATTGACCGCATGGGCAGTATTCTTTTGACTTATAACTTTTATAATCAAGATCTCGGTGAGTCCCGCGGGAAATACATCATTCTACAATCCCGGTACTGATACAGGTGCGGACAAAGGATACGTGCAGGGAATGTCCGATCTTTGAGCTCCATTGTACGTTGTGATGGATGCAGAGGAAGACTTGACATTTTGGTGCTTCGTTGAAGTGATGAATTGCATGGTGTGTTATCGTGCAGCTGAGTGATCTAATGCCTAATACCCCTGTAGGGTCAGAATTTCCTTCGCGATCAGAGCGGAATGAAGAACCAATTGTCTACCTTGGCCGCCGCACAAGACACGGATGTTAACAATGCGCAGACATTGGTCATTCTTTACACGAACTACCCAGTCGACTCGAGCGTAGCTGCTATGGTGGGACGCGGTTCATCTAGCGTCGTTAGCGAGTGCTCAAAAATAACACATTCAGGATATATCCCTTTGACGAGAGCGAGACCGACAAGCTCATCACGCGCGCGCGTTGGTTCTTGGGGACTTCCAGAGCACTGTGGAGCTCTGTCTCTTGGCAGAGCGTTGGGCCGACGTTCTCCTCGGCATCAAAGGGGGACGTGACCTCCTGCAGCGCACTCAAAGCGCACTTTGAAAGCCATACCACCGACCACGACATCGTGCATCATGCGAATCTGACCGGAATGGGCGGAAGTATTCGTCGTCTCCTGCACGTTTGCGACGGTGAAGAATGGGGGAGCCTAGCGGAGCAACTTGGAGCACGATTTCAGGCAGGCATTGTCCACGTTGAGGACGCAGCAGGCTCTCAAGACAACAACGTTGCGGATGCATTGGAGCCTGAGGGAGACGGTCACACTGACCTATCTCGCTGCCGGACGACTGGAGAGGCTTCGTAACATCTGGGTCGAAGAGTTAGCGGAGGAAGAAGAAACCGCGTCAAAGCATTCGACTCCCCCAGTCGACCTCACGTTGCGCTGCACACGCACACGCCTTGCAGACGTCCGTCTTGGAGCATGACTCGAGTTCCAGGCAGGTATTGTTCGTGCTGAGGTCGCAGCAGGCTTTCAAGACGACAACGTTGCGGATGCATTGGAGCTGAGGAAGATGGTCGTGCTGAACTATCATCCACTTGTGCATACTATCTGGTGTGTTGTCCGTAACCTGCGGCATAATTTTGGTGCGGGTATTTGTTTGCGGAGGCGGCAGCGATTTTGCCAAGGAGATAGTGATCTTTCTCTGAGCTTGATTACTTTTTGTAATGGCGCTGGCTCTAGGTAAGCTTTCGTCAGTGTCAGTGTCGCGAGATCACGCTGATGGGTCTATGTCTGTTCTTGCATGTTGTGCTGCGATGCATAGATGTGACCATCATCCAGATGGCTCATGTGTTGGTTGAGCAAATCGGGCATCCTCTTGAGTTGAACACGGACGGGATTTAGTGCATGCACCCAGGTGTGTTCCTGGAGAACCTCGAGTTCAAGTCGACGAACGGCAAACCCATCGGTTTCTCGTCACGTTATCCCTGTAGCACAATGCCCAACCGTGTCGTTCACACCCGGTTCATGAATCACCAATACCACAACTTGACCCGTGCAGCCGGGGAATATGATCTTCACTTTGAAAACTCCTTCGAGGTCGACGGGCCACTGTGCACATATGATTCTTCTTTCATCGAATGAAGAAGTGAAGCTGTTCAAGAAGTGTTATCAACTCCTGGGTGATACTCCGACGTCTGCTTGGAAGGTCATAGTTCGAAACGTAATCCGTTCTTGTTTCTTAGCTCAAGCATGGTCAGTTTCGCTGCCAAGTGTTTCTTCTTCAAGTTACTCATCTTTTGTAGGTTAATGATCTCGTCACGGCCAAACACAGGCAGGGTCTATATCAATATGGACGCCTTCGTCAGTCGCGGCTAAGAATCAGTCGACTTGCATTGGTTTGGACAGAAGGTGAGGTCGGTACCTTCACGCATAAGCTGGCGTGACAGTGACATACAGCTTCCGCGTGACCAAGTCCTCCGCTGGTCACCGTGACGGTGTAACGTATTCACGAAGGTATTTAAGGCTGCCTCAACAGACTCAAGCCTTACCTCCTTCCTTTCACTCGATCAACCTCCTCCCTTCTGGTTCTCTCATGGCAAGTTCTTCCAGCGATCCGGACGCTGTTCACCCACCGTCTTCGACGACAGGGGAGAAGCGACCGCGGTCCAATGCCTTGCAGACGGGGCCGAGGAAACGGCCGTAAGTCTGGTCGATTCATTGCTTCATGATACTGATTGCGTTGCAGAAGTGTTCAAGACCCGTTGGTACACCATGGGCGTCACTTCGGACGCGCCATTCATGCGTTTTGCAGCGTGCAGACGTTGTTTACTAACGGCCTTGCCATGGTCGGCGAACTGGAAGATAGAGACTTGGAGACGTTCTCGGATTCGTGAGTATCTTCATTTTAAGCAACCGATTTCACCTACGAGAATTCGGCACAGCGAAAGGAAGGAGTACGGCGTCTTTCGCGAGTTACTAAAACAGGTCCCGTCACTCGAGTCTCGACTCTTGTCCTCTGATGAGGAGGAAGTCGTGAGTATGGCGGAATTAGTGAGTCATGCCTTACTGACAAACGACCCACTCCCTGATTGGTCCACAGATCCAGCGAGGCGCCAACGGCGCTAGGGCCGACGACACGAAGGGAATGAAGTGCTGTATCGTCGACTGGATCACTCCGAAAGGTCAGATGCTCAACCCTCACATCCCGCGCAACGCAAAAGCTGCTCGAGGATTTAACCACGAACGCACCGGCGCGCTACTCTGCCCAGCTGGCTACGACTGGTCTAACGCGGAGTAAGTGTGTCGATTATCTTAACCTGTTCCTGCATAATGTATTACAGAATCAAGCAGAAGCTGCGCAACAACCAGCTCCGGGTTGCTGGGGATCAATGGCCGATCCTTTTGTACGCGGACTACACGTATGACGCAGAAGATCCATGGAATGGATTGTTGCGCAGTGGGATTCTAGTTTCCGTATGTTAATTTTCTGTGTCATTGACCGCTGATTTGCAAATATATGAGCATACAGGCCTTTAAGTATATATTCACTTCTCCGAGCTCCGTCGACTTCGAAGAGCCGAAGGCCACGCGCTCGTGCAATGCGCGTATCCATGGAATGAACAGTGTGACGAAAGCGTCGATTGCATATGTTGCAACACAGGCGAGTTCGTTTCATCCCCTTTAACGTCTACCAACAGTTGTAACTACTTTGTAGGCCCGTTTTGCCCTGACATCAGCCCAGGTATTCTCGCGTTCAGATCTACTGACGGATTCAGAACGATTCTATAACAGCATCCTCGAGCTTCTCGAAGACCCAGACGAGCGAGAAGAAGTAAACCAACTTTTGCAATGGTGGAATAGGTAAGTATGATGATATATTCATAACATTCAATGCCATATCAATGCTCCCATAGGCAGATCTTTCCCACCAATGCTGAAAGTACTCGGTTACCATCCGAGAATAGTGCATTGGCGACCATCCGACGCAGGCGAGCAGCAATCAAGGCAGCAGCAGCACCTATAGATAGACTCCCATAATCATTCTGTCTTGTGCCCTCATTCCTGTTCTTCCGTTAGAATTTTGTATTACTTTTACATATGATTACATTGGAATCCATGTCTCTTTCTTGCTGGTGTACCATATAATGATTTGAAAAGTCCATAGACCAACAATCCTGGTGTAAAGGAACTACTGTTATCATTTGGATGTATGTTACCTTTGCAATATCGTACTGATACTGCTTCCACAGACCAACTTGAATCCTGTTATTGTGGAACAATTGTTATTATATATTATCTGTTGAAACTATATGTCAAATTTGATCTATGCTATCATACAGAGAGATGAGATCATTAATTTACTGCAGAAATACATGGTAAGAATTATCTTGTATAAACATCAGATCATTAATCTACTACTGACATGCATGAAATTCTTTATCTTATAGAGATATGCAATCATTATGAGATATCATGCAGATACTGTAGTTAATTAATCAAGAATCCTGGTATTCAGGAGCAACTACTGCCATTTAGATACATGTTAAATCTGAAATATCTGATAGGA
>JBBPOL010000152.1:0-19104 GCA_038091435.1 Leccinum variabile | reverse complement strand
CGGCAGGTGACCTGTTCTCTGGCATTGATCCTTTGATGTGCAACGCTTTCCCGAATATGTCCTTCACGTCGAATAAATCGTCGTTCGGTGTGGTGGGAGACAACCGGGATGCATAACGAGCAACGGTCAGGAGGTTCGGCGTTACATTGCTGGCGGATAGCAAAGGAACGACGCGTCGTATAATAGACGGGGTAAATCGATGCCTCCAAGACATTGAATCCCTCTTCTTCTCTCCACTGGCGGTTTCGTTGAAAATGTTTGGGTCCAAATGTAGTAACCGACGCTCGGAACCAATTATCGGACATCGGATGAACTGCCATGTCTTCCGTTTTGCAGGAGGAATTCGAGGTTGTCAAGTTCTTCATGTATTTATCGTGTCATTACTCACTCAGAGATAGGTTCTCGAGTCCATATACCCTTCAGAGCTATCTAGTTCGTGTCCGATAAGTCTTTATGCGATCCGCTCGCTCAACACTCATGTCAAGTCGTATCGGACAGACAGATTAACATCGATGTCGAACCAGACGATGCCATAGACGGGGCAGAACCCTGTGAGAGGCCTTTCGAATCTTTGTTTCACAATAACATTCATATTGGAGTGCGGAAGAAAGTCAGGCTAAAATTAACGGTTGATTACCCCGATGACTACCCTGACGCTCTGCCCGAGCTACAACTTGAAGCCATCGACGGGGAAATAAGCGAATCAGAGAGCGATGAACTCTTGAAGGGTCTCTCAGACGTGGTATGCTGCGGCTTTTCTTTGAATGGCCGAGTGTCTGAGTGTGTTGCAGGGCGAAGAGAACAAGGGCATGGCGATGACGTTCACATTGGTTTCGCATCTCAGGGAAAAACTGACGACATTGGTGGAAAACCGTGTAAACGAACGCATAGCAGTGGAACACGAAAGGGAGCGTCAGGTTATCGAAGTGAGGTCTCGCTTGGACCGCGGTTCAGCAATCTTTATTTATGAAACTCTCCGTACAGGCGGAGGAGGCTCGCACTCGCGGAACCCCAGTCACGATTGAGTCTTTCAAAGCTTGGAAGGCTAAATTTGACAAAGAAATGCTGCATAAAAAAACGCGAGATGAAGAAGAGAAACTGCGTGCCCTCACGTCAAAGGAGAGAGAGGAGTTCAGGAAGATCGGAACTCGCATTACTGGTTCGTGATTCCTCGCGCCCTCCCTTTTCATCTATCTAATGAATATATTTAATAGGTCGCCAACTGTTTGAAAGAAACAGGAATCTCGAGCACGAAGACGACAATCTCATGGAGGAGGGGACGGTCTCTGTCGACTTTAGTCAGTACGACCGCACCCAAGTGGTGGAAGAGGACAACGAGGACCGCGTGCACTTTAGTGACAGTGATTAAGAATGATATGTAGCACGAGGATCATATGCGCCGTACCCATAGCCTTTTGAGCTTCTAAATCGAGATCTTCTACAAGCCGGGTATCATGCCAGCATCCGCCTCGCTACCGAAGATGAGAACTTCATCACCAACGACCTTGCAGCCTAGTCTCTCTGACCCGACCTCCGTCAAGAACCCATCTACCTCCTGAAGCTTCTTAGTGTGTTTGTTTTGAGAAACATCTTCAGCCGTGGTACGTAACCATTCAATCACCGGAGTGCATATCCACCGCCTTACTTGACCCCACCCGTTGTCCGATTCGAACCATCCAAGGTGCCCACCATTGGGAGTTAGAACCGTCACTACCCAATCACTCACTTCTGTGACCTCAGGGACTTCTTGAACTATTGGGTCATCGGCAGCATTGATAGAGAGAAAGGGTATCCGTATGTTTCCGAGTACCTTGTGACTGGAAGCATACTCGTAATACTCGTGTGCAGAAGAAAAGGGCCAAGGAGGCGAAGGACCACCTCCAATCCTTGTAAAGGCCTCATCAAACATATCAATAGTGGGCGAAGTCAAGGAGCAGGCCAGATTTGTGGCTTCAGTTATAGCGAGTGTGGGGTCACGGGTAAGCGAGGGAACATGCTTCTTGAGCATATGGACGAGATTTTTGCCCATGCTCTTGGAGTAAAGGTGGCGACCGATGTACGTCGAGTCAAGCCTGAGCAAGCCTGAGCAAAAACCAGACGAGATTTGGAGCCAAATGCTTACTTCTGGACATTTGCTGTCAAATTCCATGGCTACGTGAAAGGGGTTCAATTTCATTTCTCGAAAGCTGGGATACGCGACCTACACATCCTATAACACATGCGGATTGGAAGCGGCAGTGCTCCTTTTCCTCGGCAATGTAACGAGTCATCACATTTGCTCCGAGGGAAAAGGAGAGTCCGAGTAAAGGGGCATCTGGGAATAGGTTGGTTATATGGAACACAGCCTGGCGTATATCATCCGTATGTCCCGCAGAGTAAAGCTGGGGACTCGTGATGGGCACACCAGCACCTGACAAGCGACCAGATCCATCAGCACGTTTTGTTGTAGTGGGTTACGATCTGACGCACATCCGCGGAAATTAACAACCACGGCACGATAGCCAAGCCCACCTTGTGAGACTGGCCGACAGGCGGGTGCCAGTATAGCTCTCACATACGATTCATACGAACCTCAAGAGGTCTCAGCTGACGGGCTGCGAATACGAAAAGGGTCATACCTCCGGTTAGTCCATGCATGACAACCACAATCGGTGTGGTGGGCGGCAAGCCGCTGTGATCCACTGGAGTGAAGTCGAGTCCCCTGAACACGGAAACCATCAAAAACTGGTGATACTATCAAAATCCAAGACTGACACTGTTCCGCTGTCCTTTAAACGGAGAAAAGTCCTGGATTCACGACTTGAGAGACGAGTTGAACATGAATGGAGGTTCTTACCTCTTGTAAATCACCTGATCCCTCTGTGAGAAATCACCGAGGGCACAGTACAGGGTCTGCATGTGACCACTGATGGAAGGTCAGTTTCGTAATGGAAGGCTAAAGTCACGGTACTCGACTTTGGAAGCCACCAAGCGGGACGGAACTCGGAGCGCAGACTTGGGCACCTGTTCTCTACGAATTCCTGGAGAGAGATGGTATTTTTTCCGGGAATCCTCCTGGTCTGAATGAGAGCTGGAGTGGGAGCATACTTTATTTGTGCTATACGAGTCTGAGCCGGGGAGTTGAAGAGGAAAGCCATGATGGAGATTGGGCCATGTCACGGGTCACGGTCACCCACTACGAACTATCATGTCCCTATACAAAACCCAGCGCTGTCGTGTAAGTATTTTCGTTTGTCCGTCTCACGTCGGCTAATTCGTGGTCACAAGCACTTTGATGACTTTGGAAACCCAATCAAACCGTACTGTTCTCAGGGGAACAAATGTCGGCGCGTACATACTGACTAGCCGCGATCGTGGCGTATTCACGTTCATAACCTAACCACCCTCTAGGTTCATCCATCCAAACGATTATCAATGGGCCAAGCTAAGACGCAGGATCGACGAGACCCCTTCTCCAGAGAGTCGAGAGGCTGTGAGATCAAAGGGGAAAAACAAGAGCCAACCCTCTCCGCGCAGTCCTCCTCGGTGTCAACGTTCCTCGCCGTTGGCTCCACAATCGGATCTGTTCAAGCGCAAACAAAAAGATGCACCTCGAGAATATGCCCCTCGGGAGTATTCTGTCCGTAACGGTGATCGTCGGCGTGATTCCGACTCTTGGGATTATCCCCGAGAGCGCAATGGGCCCTCAGACCAAAGTTCTTCCTTGAAGAGACCGAATGACGAGACCGATACATATCCAAACCAGCGACAAAGGCTGTCTGAAAGAGTCTGTCACTCGGCACGTCACGTGCGCAATCGAAGCTGATATGCTGCTAGATCGTGCATGGATCCGTCTCCGAGGGTGGTTCCAACAATACCCGCCACGCATCCCAGAGCGATAAGACTGCTCCCCCACCTCCACACATCCCTGAACGTAATCCTAAAGCATCGACGAAAGTTACGGACACTTTCCATCGCCTCGCAAAGTCGGTCTTCATTATCTCGTCACTGAAGATGACTGACCAGTGGACCAGATTATGCTGCGAAATTGTTCAGGATCATTGCTTCCTAGATCGAGAAGAAGATAAACTCAAAGCGTTCACCGGTCTCTCCTCTGAGCTTTCAAGAGCTGTCCCTGATACTGCGATGGCTGTGACCCCTGCCCTCGCCACCGTTATTACTGGTCATACTCGAACTAGGGAGCGACTTGAAAGACACGCGGACGAACTTGAGACTCTATGGAAGACGCTGTTCTCCATGTTGGAAGCCGATATATCTCGGGCTATTGACTCCCGTTTGGAGCAAGCAATGTCCTCCCTGCAGAAAGAGAGAGACAATATACTTCGAGTGATATCACGTTCGCAGAGACCCACCGGCGATAGGACGTATGATGGAACTGCAGGGTCTTCCCAAAGGACAGAGGGATGGAAAGAAACAGACAGGACTGCCACCTCGTCCGAACGGGTCATGACCTCTCACAACGGTGGGCCCGTAATAAAGGCGTCATCTGAAGAAAGGCGTCATCATGGAAGTTCCAGTTCATTGTTTTCGGGACCAACTCAACAAGGGGACCTTGGAGCGAGCCTAAAGACTGTGCTCGAAGACATGAAAATGCAGATGGATCGACAGACAAGGGCAATTGAATTATTGGCGAAGGAGAACCTACAGGTTTGTTTTTGTCAGTCGGAGCACGAAACCTCTAAACACGCCCACATTCAGCTGAAATCCGCGACCGAATATGTTGCTCCGCTAGACTCGAGCTCATCTTCTCCAAGGAAACCATCGAACCTCTAAAAATATCGTATTCCAGGTTTTACCCAGCTCAGTCGATGTGTGCAATTCGATGTGTATCAATTATATCTGGGTCGCTGTATACCGGTCGACGAGACGATATCAAGTGCATCACTGTTCCCGAGAACCCATCATTTTCATTGTATTGTAGTTGTGTTAGACAGAGTTTGAATGTCAGGTAGTATTGGATGTTAGTCACGTGCGATCAACGCGACTGCTCGATCATCAAACGCTACTAGTACTACTGTACTACTACTAGGCAGGATCGTCTTCTCGGTGTACCGCGCGTTCTCTCTTCCTCCCCACACCTTTCCTGTCGAGTCCTCCACTGCGACATGGATACACCCAGCGCTGGCTGCCCGACTTCGCCTTCAGGCAATGCGAACGTGGTTAATGCACTCTCACCCCATCAAGCATGCACCAATAATCCGCCGCAATCCTCACACACGCTGCGCACTCCGGTCGTAGCACGACGCCGAATTATGAAAGCAGGTGCATTTGATTCCCCTGTCCGTCGATCACCACGCCTGTCGGGTCTTCCGCCACCGCGACCACCAATAGAATTACAGAACACGCAAAACCTTGACGAAAGCAGCGAAGACGACTCAGAGAGCGTTAACGATGTTGCTCTTCAGCTCTCTCGTGAAGATACACCTGAGAACGATCCCCTTTTACCAGATGGTGAGTAACACATGGTCTCGAAGGGAAATTATTTACTATCTTTCTGTCCTAGAACCTTCTACTGTCCTTGCGAATAAGATCATGCGAGCACACGATAACCCCTCACCTCCCCCGCAGGATCTTGCGCACTCTGGCATCGACTACGTGCTTGGGAAAGACCGCCCGTTCCTGCCGTTTGGTGTCTCCCCTCCTCCGAGCCCCTTCCGCCCTATAAACCTCTTGGAACAACTGGGACAGCCCTTGCAACCCTCATTCGACTATTCCCATAGTCTCCAGAATCTAACTTTAAGTGATCCAGCAGAGCTGCCCGAATCCGGCATCGTTCCTCCAGCCTCTCTTACCTCGCCTATATTTTGTTCACCATCTGTTGCATCTGTACCCATGAAAGGCGCACTTCACGAGGATCTGGCATTCGCTCACGCGATTCCTTCATCGTCCACTCAACTCACAATCGACGGTCTTTCACTTTCATCGGAGCGCGCACACGAGCCCACCGACCTTTTAGCAGACGATGCTGGAATTGATGCGTCTTCCCTACCTGGGTCGTATGGGCAGTTGACTTCTCTTAAACCCGAGGTCACCCGTTCATCTTCAACACAAATCATTGATTCTTCATCAAATCCTGTCATTCCTTCCCCACAGGACACCAAGACGATGATCCCTCGCGCGGAAGATAAAATTGAAGAGGGAGTATTCTCCGTGCAAAGCAACAGCTTCGCGGGTTTAGAGGAACAAGGAAGCAAATGCAAAGAAACCACAAAGGAGGCCATTGACGACCGGCATCAGAGACCGGAGTCTCTGTCTTCATACTCTACTCTCGTGCTCGGAGGATGCTTGCCCTCAGAGTCAACCTCGTCGATTGAGAAAGCATCCTTGTCCGTCCACATGAAGCATACGTCGGCGACACCGGCGACACCACCCAGCACACCAAAGTCCTCCGCTACACGTCCCAACTTTTCTCAATCAACTATCCAACGACCAGTCATTCCTTCTACTCCGGCTCGAGCCAACAATATTGCTCTGAAATCAAATTCACCCCTCAAGTTCTCGTCCGAAGCCCATGACATCCACCGGACACCTGCGCAAAGAGTCCCCATTACTCGCGGCACTCCTTTTCAGAGGACAGTTTCCGCAGGGCCAGACCAATCTCAGCTGGGACGGTTTCTGACGATCAGAACTCCCGTCTTCAAGCGACCAGCTCTCGACAACCCATCTCGTAGCCCAGCGAAGCGGATACCCGTTACGGACATCAATAGGTTCCCAACACAGGGGGACCAATCCCAGACTTCTCCCACGAGACTTGATCTTCGTGCCAGAAGTGCATCAGTGGAGCCACGTTCCATAGGGTCCATTCCTAGCCGCAGTCGATCCGTCGAGCCTTCCACAGTGACTTCGAAGACTGATCATCATGGGATTATCAAAGAGTCGATCGCTCCAATGGTCCCTATGCTCCCAAGATCTGGCTTTAAGCTCCCTTTCCCTCTCGTTACGGGTGAGAAGCCAAGCAGCGATCTCCCGTCGCCTATTGCCGAAGAATCCGAGAATGCAGAGGATCGCACTACTGAGATTGATGCTACATTGAACACGGTCGCAGAGAGCAAGAAGACATCTCAATTGAGACAACCATCCGCCACTAGTCGTATTCCACGAATTGGCAACAAGCCATATGCTAGACCCTTACCGAAAGGTCTCAAAGCTACAGCATCCACAGCGACAACCAACGCGAGTCGTGCCCATGTGAGTAGTTTGTTCACTTTCAAAGATTATGACGTTTGACCATAGAATTTCTTACCGTCTCAGACTGCCTGCAAGAACAGCAGGGCCGGGAAAAGCAACTTGGATGCAGCTTCCATCGAATGCACGAGCGATCAACGTTCGTCGGGATTACTCAAACGGAAAAGAGGTATAGAGGCGACAGCACCGTCTAATTTTCACCCCATCATGATCCGCCAAGTTGTGCCAGGAATTCTCAGTGAGAAGTATGCCCCAAAACCTGCGAAATCCCCTGGCCAAATCCAGACGCCTTTGGAACCAAGTCCGCTCAAAGCGCCCCAGCCATTGAAATTCCGCAAGGTAGTGGATGGCATGTTATCCGCACGGTATGCATCAGCAACGACAAATCCTTCTCGACCGGAATCCTCAGATCCCTATCTATCTCCACTTTCGGAACTTTCGTCATCATCAAATGAAGACCTTGCCAATGAAAAGCTTTCTTTGAATGCTCATCTCCCTGCACGTCTTAAGAGCGAGACATCAGATACCCCGCTGGTAGATGGTGATGCCCCCATAGTAAGACCTAGCACGCAGGAGAGCTCTTCGTTACACCAAGATGCCGACAGCGTTAAACCGTCCAGCCGCCCACGAAGGACTACCCGCAGTCGAAAACCTGCACAACAACAATACGTGCTCGATGTCTTCAACGGCAACACCTCCACACGAGCACCTGCACCTCGTCGCAAACCCCAGTCGCGGGCGTCGGAAGGCGATGGTTTCATGGGTATGAGCGCTACTGCACTGAAGGCACTCACTACATCAAATACGACGAAGAATCAACAGACCATAGCAATGCTGGCGACGGAGGTTATCCGCAAGGATGGCCTAAGACCGGAAAGCCCGATGGTCAAGGCACGGACGGTATTGCAGAAACAGCAGGATGAAAGAGACAGGCGGAGGAACGAAAGGGCTCAAAGAAGAGCTCGAATGAGCGAGGAGGCTTCGGGAGCCAGTGACACGGAAGGGCAATCCGAACTGGGTACACGGTCACCTCTGGGTGCGCGTGAAGTTCATGATGAAAACGCCATACCACAAGATCACCGCCGAGGTCCTGGAGATGAAGAAGATTACGAGACTCCAGAGAGACCTGGGCGCACCGTCGAACCACTGAGGCTCGAAGGTGTGGATAGAACAGTCAAATCGGCGAAACGAGTCAAATGGCATCGAGGGTTATCTACTGCCGTTTATCTCGATGAAGTCGATCCCAGACCAAAGTCTTTACCGAAGAACGTCATTGTTGTGAGAGGCTGTTTGGCACCTACATCAAAGGTAGGTAACATGGCAAGGTCATCTGAATGTGCGCTGAATCACGCTTTTTAGGACCTTCCTCTCGACACCCTTGGAAACATCGTCGATATTGACAATCGACCATGTCCTGAGCTTGTTACGGAACAAATTGTGGTGAAGAAATATCTTTACGATAACGACATTGAACCAGAACCTGTCGTCACGAAAGTGACCAGGTCGAGAAGCAAGAGAAGCAGGAGCTAGCCCCCCTTTGGACACACTTTTATCTTCATTCATCATATCGTTGCTGTATCCTTATTTTCACACATGTTCCCACCGTATTGTGACAGATGTCTAAAAGACACATTTCTATGACCGCGGTCTGACTACAAGTTGGAGGTTGGAGACCTGTAATTGAGAGTGGCTGTCGCTTGATTCACTGGCAGAACAAAAACCTCAGCAAGGTTGACATGAGGCGGGCGTGATGCCGCCCAGACAATCTCCTCTGCAATGTCTTCGGCAACCACTTGGAAATAATGAGCAATTAGCTGGATGACTGCAGGACCTGTTTGAGTACTCACATGGTTGTAGGCCCTGATAAACTTTGTCCGCCGCCGACTTGTCGCCTCTGAAACGGATGACAGAGAATTCGGTCTCAACCATGCCTGGGATATTGCGGGTAAGTTTGTCGACTACCTTGTCGGAGCGTAACGGAACGTACCGGGCTGGATCTCAGTCACCCTGATAGGGGTGTCTACGAGCTCTCTCAACAATACACCACTAAACGCATTCACAGCGTGCTTGGTCGCACAATAGATACTGCCTCCAGCATAAGGTTCTCTCCCAGCGATGGAACCGAGGTTGATAATATGACCTGTCTTCCTTTCCTTGAAATCTGAAAGTCGATGAGGCACATGAATGGGGGGCAAGCTAATGAGAACATGCCTTTGATGAACAATTGGGTCAACGCAATAAGTCCAAAAACGTTGGTGGAGAACATGTTCTCCACGTTTTCGAGTGAAAGATCGCCGATGCGATCGACGCCGACGACATAGCCAGCATTATTGACTGCCAAAGATCATGAGCGGGGTGTGTGGATGGGAAAGGTGACATCGCTGCTCACCAAGAACGTCGATGTGACGGAGGTCGGCTGGGATCCTGTCCAGAAGCGAAGCAATCTGGTTCTTGTCCGAAACATCAAGCGCGATGGGGACGAATCTTCCACCCTGCTGGAGGCCAGCTATCTTGTGTGCGGAGACACATTCGTCTGCCACACTCTGTAGTACATCCGTTCGGCGTGCTGTGAGAATGACGTTCGCACCACCCTGTTCGGCGTATGTTTGGGTATGATCAAGGAGAAGAAGAAGATATACCGACTTTTGCAAAGAGGAGGGCGGTGGCCTTGAGATGAGTGGGTTGAGCTGGTGATAGCCGCGACTTTCCGATGGGTTACTCACCTTGCCAATACCAGTACTCGCTCCAGTAATGAGGACGGTCTTTCCGAGTAAACGGGAGGCGTTGAACACGGACATGTTGGGAGGGGAAAACCTTGTTGGGAGAACGATATCAAGGATAGGTTAGTGTCAGACTCGCCAGGTGGGATGGATGATCGGACACCCGAGACGGAATAGCGAGAGATATTATATTCATATCCGTGTGATCCTTCCAAGCTTCCCGGCCCGGGGCAGGTATTATAATCACTATGATGATAACAGCGTTCAACTCGTGATCAATATGGTCGTGGTAAAATAGCACCCCGCGGTCGTCCTTCGCGAATCGCGATCGATCAACATCCATATGGCCGGCGAATCTTCGCTCTTCCAGCACAGATGGAAAAATCTGCTCACTTGGCTGGAGGGTCACGGCTTTGAAGCACAGAGTCTCCCCGTGGATTGCAGGGAGATGACCTATGGTTGAGTAACAGGGTCATCGTTTATCCAACGTATTTGACGCGACACACACACACAGCCGGCAAGGGGCTCTTTGCACGTACAGATTGCATGGTGAGAAATGTGTTGTTGTCTATGAATCGTACAAACTTGAACGAAATCAGCCAGGAAGTCTGCTCTTTGGAATCCCGCCGAAAGCAATGATGAACAAGATGACATTAAAACGGCTCTATCCTCCCAATGTACGGGTGGTCAAGGCGTTGACTGCCGTGCAGTTGATATCGATGCACCTGTTCATATGGCGTCCGAACGCTGATGAGGATAGTGCGGACCCTTTCTTTGGGCCCTACATATCAGTCCTCCCTAGGGATTTCGATAGTCATCCTCTGACATGGCTTGTCCTATCAAAGTTCAGCAAGGCAGACGACCTGCGTGTTTCGTTGCTGAAGATGCTGCCTCCGAGTGTGCTAGTTGCCCTGCATCACTTGCACACTCGATTCTGGGAGGATTGGTGCAAAGTGCGAGCTTTCCTTGTAAGCCTCTCTCACCTGATCGGTACTGTGCGAACTCAGTGAGTTGTAGAAAAAGACGCCATCCACAGCACAAGTACGATTAAACAGTCTCGAAGTACTTGATGCGGTCCTAGACTTTTTGTGGGCTTGGCTCAACGGTAATGCTTACCTTGCATCTTGGTAAACATGCAAATATTTCCTCCCATAACAGTGAACACCCGGTGCATCTATTACCGTCTGAAACACGCCAAGACGGACCCAGACAATCTGACCATGTGTCCTATTCTCGACTTTGCCAACCATACTCCGGGTCAGGCAAATATGATCCCTATCTCATCAAGTGCTGAGATCTGGAATGCTGCTCCCGTTAATTCGATCGGTGACGGACTCAAGTTCGTCGTCTCTCCCGACAATGTGAAGATAGAAGAGAACGACGAGATCCTCCTGACTTACGGATTGCATTCAAATAAAACACTCTTCGTGGAATATGGATTTGTGAACCTCTTCTCCGAGAGTGGGCCCGCTCCAAGCGGGGAGGTAGACGTACAAGACTTAGTTGAGGAGCATGTCTTGACAGACGTACGACTTGGTGAGATAGTCAAAGTTACACTCATCGCGGAGGGTTATTGGGGGTAAAACTCTTTCTCTGTAGTTTTGATTTTGATTATATTGAAGCTGTATAAAGGGATTGGACACTGCATTCGACCCTGGACGATGCACAGCCGTCGTGGCGACTGATCACTGCATTGCGGCTATACCATTTCGTCGTAGCCACCGGTACTGCGGACGAGGATACCATTCAGACATGGAGAGATGTCGTCCTTGGTAGACGACCCAGGGTATCTTTCGAGAACGAACAGTCCTGGAGGAAGACGGTCGTGCGCCTTTGCGACTTGCTCACGGAGAGAGCCGAGAAAGCTACCTCAGTGGGTTCTGCGCCAAATGCTAAGGAAGGAGTGGACAATTGGACGATGTGGACGATGGAAAACATCCGATCGTTGTGGAAAGAAGAGTTGTTCGTCGCAAGGGCTGTGAAGGAGAGTATCTTGAGAGGGGACGAATACTAGTTTTATAAGTAATGTTTTCGGAGAGTCTAATTACGAAAATGAAACATACTGTGCATAGCCGCCCTGTGAGCACCGCCGCCGCCACTCGGCCATTTCTCTTGCTACAGCTCTAGCAGTAGCGCTCGTACCACCTGCACTCCTCACCTCCATCCCATTATCATCTCAGTCAAGCCTCAGTACCCACCCAGGCTTGTTTCCTCCCTCCAGGATGGCGCTGGAACCTCTATTGGCTACCAGAGCTCAACGCTTTTTCGTTATCACAAGTATGTGTCGTGACTCACAGCATCTTCCTGCTTACAATTTACAATCGCAAATCCCTGTTCATTGCAGTCGTGATTCGTAAGTGGAGCCTTCAATATGATCCGAACGACGCCAATTTGTTTACCAGAGGCCTTATTGGTTATCGCGATGGTTGCATCCACCTTCGGAATAGTGAGTCTCACTTGTAGGCGGGGGCGTCAGACTATAGATGTGTCTTCCATAGGTGCACACATACCTGGGCAATATTTTCAGTAACGGTCCTGACAAGGTGCCCTAAGTCACTTTGCTGTTGAATCGTGCTCATTGTTCACTAGACGATATCCTGCTATCTCGCTCTCTTCATCCTGGCCGAGTACTTCTTGCTCCAATCCCATTTTTACCCTTGCTCATGCGTGTTTCTCAGGGTATTCGAGCTTTTGGTGGCTTATGATGCATTGCGGATGAGAAATGTTATTCAACTAATTGGCATCTTATGTACTACGCCCGTTGAATTCTCGGTTTTCATTAACTGATGACATATTCCAGTATTCCACGGTGCACTCCTCGTCTTCTCTAGTCTTCAAGTTTACGAAACGAAGGCGGCGCTTGTGACAACTTGCACCTTGCCACAATGTACCGACGATAAGGACTGGCTTTGGCAAAAGGTGCAAGGTTTCCTCATAGCTGTGCCGTGCATCGTAGCCGTATCATGGGTTTCTTTAATCTTCTGGGTTAAACGACTCTACGGAGAATTTGGGTGAGATTGTTGTTCCTACCCGACTTTTCGAGACTTGAATGCAATTAGATGGGCCATCTTCCACGTTGTCGGGGCAAGTCCCAAGTTGAAGTGTTAGTGATTTTCAAATCGCCGATCTGTGCCATTGACTCACCATATGCATGACAGCTATGTACCAGTATTACCAGATCTTTCTTTGTCTCCTCAAATTCGACTTCTTCTGTTTCGTTGGCGTCACCATGCAGGTACGCACCTCATTCATGTTCATTTCACCTCTGCTGATATGATGTCCTGGCAGCTCCTCATCGTCGTCCTTACTACAAAAACTGTCGAATTTGGTCTCACCATCACTGCTATCCCTGTTATCCTTGTGTTGATAGCCGGTTGTGCTTTCGCTGTTCGGAATGAAATCAAATGGTGCCGATACTTCCCTTCACCATCCAATTCACCCGCTGATCTATCTTTAAGGATGATGTCAATAGCACTTGTATTGATGCTACCATGCATGACTTATTGTAAGGTCGCTTTCTACGTCCTCTGCTATATGGCTAATTCGTGGTCCCTTCTGTCTTTTCATCATAGTCAGTCAGTATACACTTTGGTTACAGTGTCTGCGCCAAACTAACACCGTCGATAGTCTATAAGCTGGCCCGCTTCTATCTACCGGACTCCAAGGGTGAATATATCAATACCCGTGTAACCCTTACCGTCTTCAGTCAGTAGAATCGTTGTCCCAATCGACCTTTTACTGATTTACGTACCTGCAGCGGTTGTCGCATTCTTACTCTTATTGACCACCTTTTTGGTCGGTCTCAAATGCTTCCACGACTTCGACAAGGGTTTACTCGACTCCAAGACACATGGTCAGTTCTATAAACCTGTCCGGCAGCAAGTTCCAAACGTGTTCAAAATGGGTGATTAACTTCTCTTCATTTCCCCCTTTTTCTCAGGTATAGATGAAACCCAACAATACTCATATTCACAAAAAGCATCAGGGGACGTGACCGAGCGACAATCGGCGTATCTTGCTGGATCACCGCTCCGACCACAGATATCGATCGAATGATCTTTCTGGACGGTTGGGCAATTAAATACGAACTCGTTATGAATGATTTTATTCTTTTTGGATATTTTCCCGCTCGGGAGCGACGGTTTGCGCGGCTGCGCCACATCTGCGAATTTCATGTTCATGTACTTAAGTACATTCATACCTACTAGCGTACGGATGTGGACATTTTCTAATTTTCTTCCGCACTTGTCTGAATCGATACCTTCTTCGCCCCCTTCGAAGTGGACAAAACGGATCCTTATCGTTGTGAGACGCTTCATCACATTATTAGGTAAATCAGATGGGCCACGTATGGTTTAACCAAGGTACTGTACATAAGTATGTAATTCATTCGAACAACAGCTTTGCGCAGCAGAACGAGGGCCCACAGCGCTGGATGTCAGCATGGCTGATGACCCAGCAATTCAACTTGAAGTTGCTATTGCTACAACGCGCGTCGAACCACTCGTTTCTCCTCCGACCATCCCATTATCACCTCAGTCACTGAGCCTCGGCACCCCAGGCTTGCTTCCTCCCTCCTGGATGGCGCTGGAACCTTTATTGGCTACCAGAGCTAAACGCTTTTTTGTCATCACCCGTATGTATGTCCGCGTCCACTCACAGTATTTTCCTGCTCACGATTTACAATCTCAATGCCCGTTAATTGCAGTCGTGATTCGTAAGTGGAGCCTGCAATAAGGACCGAACGACGCCAATTTGTTTACCAGAGGCTGCATTGGTTATCGCGATGGTTACATCCACTTTCGGAACCGTGAGTCTCGCCTGTGGGTGGGGGCGGCAGACGATAGACATGTCTTCGATAGGTGTATACATACCTGGGCAATATTTCTCGTGACGGTCCTGACAAGGTGCCGTGGCAACTATGCTGTTGAATTGTGCTCATTGTTCACTAGACGATATCCTGCTATCTCGCTCTCTTTGTCCTGGCCGAGTACTTCTTGCTCCAATCCCGTTTGTGTACTTTTTAATGTGTGTTTCTCAGGGTATACGAGCTTTTGGTGGCTTATGATGCATTGCGGATGAGAAACATCATTCAACTGATCGGGATTATATGTACTACGCCCGTTGAATTCTCGGGTTCCATTAACTGATGACATCTTCCAGTATTCCATGGTGCACTCCTTGTTTTCTCTGCTATTCAAGTTTACGAGACGAAGGCGGCGCTTGTGCAAATCGACAATAGCGAGTGGCTTTGGCGAAAGGTACAACCTTACCAGATAGTTGTGCCGTGCATCGTAGCCGCATCATGGATTTCTTTGATCTTCTCAATCATACAGCTCTACGGAGAGTTTGGGTGAGATTGTTGTTGCTACCCGACTTTCCGAGACTTGATTGCAATCAGATGGGCCATACTACACGTTGTCGGGACAGGTCCCAAGTTGAAGTGTTAGTGATCTTTGAATCGCCGATCTGTGCCATTGACTTACGGTATGCATGATAGCCATGTACCACTTTTACCAGGTCTTTCTCTGTCTCCTCAAATTCGACTTCTTTTGTTTCGTTGGCGTCACCATGCAGGTACGCACCTCATTCATGTTCATTTCACCTCTGCTGATATGATGTCCTGGCAGCTCCTCATCGTTGTCCTTAGTACAAAAACTGTCGAGTTTGGTCTCACCATTGCTGCATTCCCTGTGGTCCTTATGTTGATAGCCGGTTGTGCTTACGCTGTTCAGAATGAAATCAGATGGTGCCGATGCTTCCCTTCACCATCCAATCCACCCGCTGATCTGTTTTTAAGGATGATGTCAACAGCACTTGTATTGATGCTACCATGCATGTCTTATTGTAAGATCGCTTTCTACGTCCTCTGCTATACGGCTAATTCGTGGCCCCTTCTGTCTTTTCATCATAGTCGGTCAGCATACACTTTGGTTACAGTGTCTGCGCCAAACTAACACCGACGATAGTCTATAAGCTGGTCCGCTTCTATCTACCGGACTCCAAGGGTGAATATATCAATACCCGTGTAACCCTTACCGTCTTCAGTCAGTAGAATCGTTGTCCCAATCAACCTTTTACTGATTTACGTACCTGCAGCGATTTTCGCTTTCTTACTCTTATTGATCACCTTTTTGGTCGGTCTTAAATGCTTCCACGACTTCGACAAGGGTTTACTCGACTCCAAGATACATGGTCAGTTCTATAAACTTGTCCAGCAGCAAGTTCCAGACGCATTCAAAATGAATGATTGATTTCTCTTCTCCCTCAGATATAGACGAATATCGACGATACTCTAACCCGGCGGAGGGCATGGCCGAGCAGCAGCAATTAGTACCGCTCCGACAACAGACATAGATCAAATCATCCTGCTGGACAATTAGACATTTAAACATCAAGTTCTTTTCGGATATGTCCCCTGTTCACGAATTTCCATGTACATTTGTTTGGATCGGTACCTCTTTCACTCCCTTCGAAGCGAACCTGAAGGACTAATGGCATCGTGGCGGGCTACAGTGGAGTCTGTAATCTACTAAAAGGAGAAACGGTCAATACCAATGCCTATGATACAGTAGCGGTCTCGGTGGAGTCGGACATCATGATGACAGTGATAAAACTCAATTTGCCGTTTCGAGCTGAGTCCGAAAATCAGATTTACCGACCACATCTCACCTCGGAAAGACGCACCGACTCAGGACGCGATGGACCGCACCCTCGTCGCTACGACCGTCGAGGGAATCCGACATGCAGAAGAGAACACGATAATGCAATATGCTTCGAGATTAGGCGATCGACTCCCGAGCGATTATCTAGACCATCTCCCTGATCAAGATAAACTCGATGCAGTCCGAGCATGCCTTATCGTGTCAGAGATAACGGAAGGTCGCGTCGTGCCTCGCGTATTCCAGCTCGAGGCATCCCTGGCAATTCTCAACCGTCGTGACTGCGTCGTCATCGCTGGTAGCGGGAAGACACTTTGCAAACTCATACCGTTGCTCCTTCGTCCTGGATCCTTGTCATTAACGATCTCACCATTGAAGTGCCTCCAAACGACCCAGGTATGATCACTGCAAGTGCTTGACATCACCGATCACATAGTAAATACTATGTCGCATATAGGTGCTCGAGAGTGAACGCTACGGGATCAAAACGATTGCAATCAACGAAGATACTCCTCAAGACGAAGTCCTATGGGGGGTAAGCAACCCGTCTTGACATTTTGCGATGTTACTTAATCAGCTCGAAAGAGTATCCGAGATGGTCACTTCCAGCATTTAATCGTTTCTCCGGAGCAACTAGGCGCATACAATCCATACTACCCGCGGCGTCTTCCTCGCCTCGCCCGACTTCTACGCGATGACACATTCATCCGGAGGATCGACCACGTCAACATTGACGAAGCTCATAATATACATACAGCTGGACTACCGCATTATGGAGAAGCTGCACTTCGACCAGCATATGGCATGATCGGCCATCTTCGCCCTCGGCTTTCCAGAGATGTCCCAATGCAGGTATTATCTGCTACGCTCCCGGACCATGTTCTCGCAACCCTCAAAACTCAACTTGGACTCTCGCGTTACTTCTTGGAGCTCCGTATCACCTCGAACCACCCGAACATAATATATGCGACTGTTCCAATCACAGGATCGCTTCGAAACTTTGAAAATCTTTCTTTCCTGATCCCACCAACGTTCCACCCTCCCATGTTCCTCCCAAAAACGCTCGTTTTCCATGACACGGAACAAGATTGTAACTCCGCAGCTGCATTTGTCGAATCTCGCTTGCCACAATGTCTACGAAATACTGGCATTGTAAAACATTATCACTCCATCATGTCGGCCGAGTACCTGCAACAAACTTTCGAGCAGTTCTCTCAGCCCAACAGCACTTGTCGGATACTTCACGCAACGGCAGAATCAATAACTGTAGCTTCAAGATCGTTTTCAAAGCTAATCAAGACTCACACATTATATAGGGTCTTGATATACGAGGCGTCGCTATTGTCATCGAATATGGTGTATGCAAAAACATGACTGAGGCAGCACAACGAGCCGGATGGGCAGCTCGCGACCCCGATTCGACAGGTTTATTCTTGACGATGGTCGAGCCATGGGCACTCGAACTCTCGCTCGAAGGCATCAACGTCACCGATCCTGACCAGCCATTTGCTCAAACCCTCGAAAAGAACTCATCAAAGCAAGATCGTACCAGTGTAGCATCGATCCAATACGTTCAATCACAAACCTGTCTTCGTGAGCATTTCACAACATACCTTGGTGATAAATCGCAACAAGGTGAACCTTTTCCCTTGACTACTGTGTACGAGATCTCAAAATATATTTATATCCTATTAGCTTTGGATTTTGCCGGACTTTGGTGTTGTGATCGCCATCCCAACGCTGGGTTCGATCTCAGTCGATTCTTCCACGGCAATGTTCACGCTGGCGGTATCCCTGAAGACAACCCCCAATCCGACTCAGAGACAACGAAAGACAAGAGAAATAAGATGCGTGGACAGTCTGAACAAGACGAACTCTTCGATCTGCTCATCGACTGGCGTGAACAAGCTCACGAACGCGACCGTTTCTCTCATATTGAATGGATCATCAGCGACAGCGATCTCGAACTCGTCAGCGGAACACATCCGTCAAGCCTCAGTTGTTTACAAGACCTCGTTGTTCTTCCTGATGAGACGGAAGAATGGGCTCAAGAATACGGCCACGAGATGATCAATATCATCACCCAGTTCGAAACTACCGTGGCTCCAACCTGAAAAACGCATTTCCACCAACACCTGACTGGCGAAAAAACAAGGGCGTCAACGGCTGTACTGTATTTGCTACTCCACATATCCCAGAGAGTTTTTCTGTGTAAACGTCACTATTGTTGCAATTATACCATGCTATAGTTGTTTGCCTCGTCTGTGATCTTGAGGTTCAGTATTTGGAGGAATCTGGCCTTCTATCGAACCCTCGCCGGCAATCATACCCTTAAGTACCGTATTCAGATTGAATGCTTCTGTGCTCCTGTTGCTAGCGTGTCCAGAACTATGTATGTACGGTATTAATTGATTGAGCTCGCGTCACTTGCCAGCGGTTTGCCTCTGTTAGACGCCTGGTCACCAGTCTACTATCCGAGGCGGGAAACGATGTTCCTCGCAGACGGTCGATTACGAGGGAGTTTCGCCCAGCAATCT
>JBBPOL010000151.1:0-19132 GCA_038091435.1 Leccinum variabile | reverse complement strand
CCTAGAATCTATAGCTACTGCTCTCGGAATCCTCCATACCGCTCCCCTCCGACTCATATGTGGCATCTGCGAGGACGTCCTGGTCCGAGTCCACGTCGGGGGTGTCGTCTTCATCGGTGGTGACATCATCTGACTCTTGTGTCAATGATATCTCATCGTCGTGACTTTCGAGGTCGTTGACTCGTTGATCAAGATCTGTCGGTTCATTGAAGTCACTGTCTACCGGGGAGCCTTCAGATCGGGAGGTGACCATATCATTCTGAGTTTCATTATTGCCATTTGCACTCTCACTGGATCTTGCGTATGCGTACACGTGGCCAATACCAAGGCCCCAGTGATAGCGCATGACCATATCACGGTCGGCAAACCTAATGGGATGCAATTTCAGATTGTGAGCAAGCACGTCGGAAAGAGTAACCCTACCGATTGACGTAATAGTACTTCCAGTCCTCCGAGTCTCGCGTATTCCGGGACACTGCACTCCCATTAAGATGGAGTCTCCCATCCACAAAAGACGGTATGAGATGGCAACATCTCAGGACATCCGCGGGGTCAATAAAACTGAATGCATCTGTTTGATTAATGTCCACGAATCTCGCCTTGTCAAGGGCACAGTGCTCCCAGCCTGCCGGTTGGTCCAATAGCTCGAACCACCGCACCCATAGAAATTCAAGGCGTCGCGGTCGGTAATCCTGGGACTCGGGCCCGGTATAAATGACATTGGCATGGTATATCGCCAGAACTCGAGCATAGCAAAAGGGATGGCTTCCATCTCTATCTGCACGTGTCAACAACATGACATCTCGATGGTCAGTACGGGGGTTGATGGATTCGGTTTCGCGGCGAAGGTCGTATGTGGTGTGATTGATGCGAAGTAAGGGGTGTCTGTAGATTCGGTTTCCCTTCAAAACCACGTGGTGAACATCTGAAGGTAGAGTCATGGGTTTGTCATCCACAGGTCCATTGCCTGGCAGTGGAAGATTACTGTGCATCTCCTGGATACGAGGCAACAGATGCGACTTCAGTTTGAGCACAAAATCCTGTCAAAAAACCATTTCTTGTGAACTCAGGGAAATAGTACGAGTACCTACCCTCACAGCCGGATCATCAGAGTTCTTTTGCACGAATGTTGTGATCTCCTCGGGAAAATTTTGAGACTTCCCAATGACGTGGTGCTGCTCCGGTGTGTTCGGGGTTGGATCTTCTTTTTGTAGCTCATCCCTCCGTGCGCGGATGCGCCGGATGCGGGCTTGTCGACGCTCGATTGAGGCTAGCTGAGGCACGAATGATTTGCGGCTTGTTCTGGAAAAACGACCCTTGCTTGTACGATGTTCCAGTTCGCCCTAAAAACAATGATGAGTCTCAGGCATGATAGAACATGAAAATGGTTCACAAGCTGTGTTGAGTAGGAGTCTGTAGTTCCGTACAGCCTGATCTGTGCGGCATAATCACCGAGCGCGTGGAGTTTGTAGGTACTAAGGTTGAGAACCTTCGGGCGACGGTCACTTGCATTGACCAGACCTCTTGGCTGACTGGCACCGCCGGTACTTTCACGCGCCTGCCGCCTCCTGCGAGACTCTGCTTCGCGTCGAAGTTCTTTGGTTTCGAAGGCTGTGCAAGTTTCCCCTACAAATTTTCGGAGCTCTCCACCGAGCTGGCTGGTGACCATCTCCAGAATATCGAGAGTCTCGTCTGTATGCATCCTCAACTTCGCGAGGCCGTGCCAATGAGCAAGTAAAAATAAAAGCCTCAGGACTTGATCACTATGGGGCTGTGGCAGCAGGCCTGCAAACACAGGGATAGCGCACTGTGATGAAGAGAGTCAGCCAACATCCAGGAGACATAAAAACGACGGAAGCTACCTGTAACAAGTCCTCAAAGTCACGTGCGGCCATCCTCTTCAATTCAGAAACATTCCTTCTAAAACGCCGGACTGTACTGCGACCGAAGGTAGGAATTTGGCGGTAGCTGCCAATATACAGTTAGTTCCAATCGCAGAAAGGAGAGAGTTTCATTTTCACCAGCAATCGAGTTTGGAAAGTACATTCCCTTTTAGACTATTCAAGATTCGCAATAGATGAATAAAGACGGCCTTCCAGACACCGAGTTCAAACTCGTGCAATAGATCAACAACCAACATAACAAAGAAATCAAATCCTGTATGGCTAAGTCGTTCTGAGAACGCATTCTGTTCCAAATCCGCAACAATAAGTTTCAGCTCACTCTCGTCGTAATCCATATTGCGTACCTTCGTTGGAACCAACGACTCATCCTTAAGTAGTGCTTCAACCTGCAGTGTGTTGACGACATATTGCTGTTCATAGATGAGTCGACGAGCATCAACAACCTTCCTGCGTCGTTCTTCTGTATCCTTGCGAGCAAACAAATGGCGCTGTAGCGTGTCCCTTTGAGATGCCAAGTTGTGTAATCGGTCCTTGGGTATGAGGCACCGTGGACACGGGCATGCGCCTAGATTGCGTATATTTGCAATTAAAACCCTGTTTTCGAACCATCAGTCCGGTGAGTCAAATCTTATGTTAAGTGATTCTTGTGTACTTCTCAGGATAATCCGCCGAATAGGTGAAGATTCTTGGAAAGAGTCGGCGTTTAACGTCATCACAACAGGTGAGCACGATGCCGTGTTCATACGCCTGAACAAATTCATCGTCGAGTAGTGCTTCCCACTGTGCATGGAATTGTTCACGGTGACAATGGGTGAAGAAGAAACCATTGGGCAGTTTGGTGCCAGAATGTTCTAGCACAAAATCTTTGAAATTATCCGGCAACTAAATCCAAAACTCAGTAAATTGATAGCTTCGGAACATATTAGAATGATAAATTTACCGTCTGTAGATAAGCCCCATGGACGCAAAGATGAGTGGATGGTTGACCACGCTCATACTTTGATTCATTCCCGAAGAAGACGTATACTGGCCACAGCTTTGCATCACCAAAGGTCGTAAGTTGTGTTGCATCTGACCAAAACATGAGTGCAACTATACGACGCGGTAAGTCGCAACCCGGCTCAGGGGGTGATTCTTGCAGGTCAACGTGTGCTTCGAGGAAAGCCTTGGAAGTGTATAGCTCTCCGTGCACTCTGATGTCACGGGACTTGTGCGGAGGGTGCCAGCGTAGCTCATACGGCTCGTAGTGGAACAGCTCGTGATGAGTGGGATCCAAGAGCTTCTCGCGTATGATTGACACTAGGGAGCGGCAGTAGAAATCAGTGGAGTACTCCTTCGGCCCCGGGTGAAGAGAACGCCGAGGGAATGGGACGGTAATAGTGACTTTGGTACACTTCCAACCAACAGCAACATCTAGCCACTCCTCTGCATCTAGAGCATCCGGGTCCCCCAGTTCTCTGTTAATTGCCCTCCAGTTCGTATCCCGTATGTCTTCTGGGTGAAATTCAAAGCTTCCAACAATTTGCAGAAGCTTGTTGAAGCTCCTATTTGACAGCTGGGACCCATTGTTCCAATACCAATCACCAAGACGTAGAGAGTTCTCGTTTGGGTATGGATGAAAAGGGTTATCGTTGCTCAAGGACTGATCCAACGTAGCGCGTTCAGGTCGTAGTGGATTTTTATGCGAGAGATTCAGAGTAGGATCATAATGAGGAAGAGTTTCTTGATCATATAAGCGGAATAGACTAAACGAATTTGCCTGGGTGCTAAAGGTAGGGCGCGGCCTTGGCATTACATTCGGAACCGGTGGCGGCCCTGGCTCAGCGGATGGCGATGAGGTGGTCGGAGCAGGAGGTTCAGCAAGTGTGCAACCCCCAATCTCATCATCTGATGGAGGCAAGGGCATGGGTGGCTCGGGTAGTATATCTCTGAAGCGTAAAGGGAGAGCCCGATTCTGTCGGCGAGTCCTGCGTAGTGATAAGGGAAGCGAGTCATGTTCTGGATCCATTATTGATTGAGCAACCTCATTTCTCGTCACTGTCGCCGGGACACTCTTCGAGTCGGTCTGTGGCAGAGATTTAGTTACTGCCGGTCAATTTTTAGATGCCTGCCCTGAGCCACATTACCTGTTGTCCACTGGCATACGGCTCCTGTACCAGTTCCAGAGTTTGCTCCGAATTTGTGGTATCCTGCACGACTTCGTCGACGGTATGATTTGAGTCCAGCAAACGACGTTTCTTGCTTTGGTACAACTCCTTCGCACGCCCGAGGGCATTAGCAAGCCTCTTCTTGCCCCTCGAGCATCTTTTTCCATGCTTCGTGAAAGCCCCGATATCACCGAAAGTACGCCCGCAGCCAATGCACTCTTGTAAAAACGACTGAGACATCCGGGTGACTCGGATGTAGTGACTGTTGAATATGTAGTGTGCACAAAGAAGCACGGTGAATATATGTAAGCGTGCCTGGGGAGTAGACTATGCCATGTTTAACCGAGTACATAATATCCTCTTCGAGCCAATCCACGCTCAGCGCTCAGGCTGACCCTCGAGATCATGGTCTTCAAGGATGCCTCTTCTTTGCGGGCACAGGTGCGACGACGAGTCAGAAAGTCAGACACAATGTCAGTATCGATAGCGGACGTAGAGAAAACGAAATATAAAGCTTATGTTTCGTCGTTGAGGAAAGCTCGACCGTTGTCTGGGTGCACCAGCAATCGGCGATCAGAGCTTCTCGTACGGGTATACCCAGCGCACCTATTCACAAAGCGTTTTGAGAACAAGCAACATGAAACCAATGAAGACAAACCAAAGCGCCGTTGTGCAACACTACGTCAGGTTCAACTGCAATTTTAGCCCAGGTGCTTCAATTGCCCATTCCGAGACGGTCATTCCTGAGGTCCCCGATGGCCACTTCAAGCCTTCCGGGGTGCCCATTTTCTTTGCCCCACACACCACGGTGCAAATCAAGCAGATAACATCGTATCCTCTGCTGACATTGCAGGAAATCACGAAGGCCAAGGGCACCGAGGCACCCAGTAGCTCCTGTGAGGGATATCGTTAATGTACGTATGTCGATTCGACAGTCAGAGGCATGAACTCTTTCTGCGCCATATCCGCCGTGTGCGCTGGAGTAGCCGCAGTTGAGGTCGAGTCCTGAGGAGTAATTCCAAAGTCAGGGCACACGAAGTATCGACAGAAGCAGCCAATCCAATGATGCGGTTGGGCGAAAACCAGGCCTAAAGGCACCTCGATGACGAACACCTTTCTTATCTCGAATATGAGGCGCATGGAGTGTCCACCAAAATCAAAGAAGTTCTCATCCAGCAGCATTGTGTCCGGTAGGTTAGGCAACACCATATCTATATTGAACACAACTAAAATTTCTTCTGTGGGACTAGGATGACTCGTTTTGTGTCCGCCTTGACAGTTTTGTTTTCGGGCTCTCCCCTTCCCAGATACAGTTCAGGCCCATGCGGCGTTTGTCTATTTCGTCCTAGGGGCATGCGACAAAGAGGAACAAACACTAGTACTGATCAGCACAAAAAATTAGCTAGAACATTAACATCACCGGGCATATATACGTTACATGAAGGAATGCTAAAACCGTGACTGGGTAGCCTTTTCTTAGGGTGCTTTTTGAGATCTTCGATGAATTGTCGGAACTTCTTGGTTCCATCAGCTTTTTCAGCATCGCTGAGATCACTTGTGAAGCCACATCTCTACCTCTTCCACCGTCACGCTCCTATTCTACGAAGGATGCCCAGGACTGCGTCCGGGACGATGCATTACAAGGCAAATGCAGCGCTCGAGACGCCAGCGCCATCGGCAAAACTGAGCGACATGATAGCGTCGGGTGAATTCCACCGAACGATCTTGCACTATGAGGTTCGTGTATCCCTTCAGAAGACCCGCGCAACTCCTCTAGATTGAACACTGTGATCCACGTCTTCCCAGCAACTTCGATGATATCCCATGAAATATAGTCTGCAAGTTGAGCGGGATTCAAGGAGCAAGATTTATCCGTCTCTTCGACCTCATTCTCGTATTCCGGATCCGCGAACAGGTCAAGGTATCTGTTGCGGGCACGAGCGCTCGGACCTGAATCGGATGGGTCGTCGGTGGCCACAGAGAGTCGAAGGTCCCGTTGAATCGCAGGACCCTTCATCTTCTACCATCTTGGCAATATCTCGCACGAGCGCCTCAAACACCTAAAACGTATCCGCTTCAGCATGCGCCGTGTCGTCTTCATCAGCCTCCCCGACAAGCGCACCATAGACGAGGACGAGCAGCCAGGTTTAACGGCCGGGTTGAGCATGCTGTAGATGTAAAGAAGACGCAAAGGGGCAGATAGGGACGAAGTGCGGGGGCGCGTTCAGTGGTCTGGAAGGAAGGAGCGTCGTCAGATGTCGCTGAGGTCGGGAAGCGAGGTCCATTGGTGTGGACAGAGGCGGTGATGATGACGTGGATCTGGACTGCCGTTGGGATCCGACTCAAGATGGATGTCTGGTGTCTTACAAATGTCACCGTCGCCCTTGAGCAGTGCTAGCCCCGTGTCGAAATTGAATGCACATGAAACGTGGATGGTGTCGGATGTGGTGGGATAGGGTGTGATCTTTGATTGGTTTCCTATGACTGCGGTGTTCGTGCGCTTGAGCGTTCTAGAAGCCGGTGGCTCTGGCTCGCCAGGTTCCGACTGACTCGGTTCAAGGACGCGTAGCCGAGGACAAACTTTGACCGTTCCGTTCGGCGCGTTCGCCGTGTCCATGAGTGGATCGACCGCCTTTGGTTTCCCTTTGGCCTTCGATGACAATACGGCGGTGGGCGTCTGTAATTCGGACAGTGGTGGTGGGCGGTGCACGGAGGTAATGGAACCGTCGTTCGTGACGGACTTGGGGTTGAGGACATGTTGGGTATGAGCGCAGTGTGTGGCCCGCGACGGGCCGCGGCAGTAGTCTCCACAAGGTTGTAGTTGGATTTGTACTAGGTGAATCCACACCCGTTGAGCCGACCGCCAAACACGACAGTCGCACCACCTACCTCTTGACACACCACCGAATTGTCTTCCTTTGCAACTACCCACGCGGGGGCGTGAACCCACGAACAGAAAAAAAAGGAATACCAAACATACCTTGGGATCCTACTCGAGCAACGTCACAAACAGTCCGAGATGAAAGGCCTCGCGAACTTATGCACCCAAAAATTTCTGCGCGCCTCTCGACGAATATGCGCACGCTCGCTCGTGACGTCGTCCTGTGCAAGTTGAAGTCGCCTGGTTTGGCCCCACCGTCGTTCGAGCGCGCTGACTTGGCGTGTTTCTTGGCCATTTTCTGTAGGTCCGCTCGCCTTCAACGACACCGTTACGGCGGTAGTACACCACGACGTACGGTCTGGCGATGATCCTAGCCCTATTTTCAGCCGAGCGGAATAGAGATAAGGCGATCTGTGCAGATCCGATACAGTTTCGGGAGATTTAAAGACGAGGCGCCGGTAGAGTTATCGTGTTGGAGGTGAAAGAATGAGATGAGATGAGCTGCAATAGATCGATCGATTAGTTTTTTGGGGGTAAAGGATAAAGCAGGCCGTAGCATCTTAACAGTTTATCTCGTTCAATGACTCTCTTTGGCCCATCATGTTGTTGTCTTCAACCCATGAGAAGTTTGGTGGAGGGAGTGCCAAGTTTGGAGCAGGCGGTAGCACGTGTCACGTGTGTGGCAACGTTTGCTTTCTCACAAATAATATTTCAAATAAAGAAGGTATCTCAGTATTAGTAAAGAGCAGTAGACTGGTGGAAGTCTTAGGCAATGCCGGCAGAACACCATTTTACGGCGAGAAGACAAAGCGAAACTTTATGGGGGACCGGACTGGACAAAAAGAAAAGAAAAGGATTTCGTCAATTTGTTTTTGAATTAGAACAATGAGAAAGGATTTCGTCAGTTGAATTTTGTATCATGGCCCAAAATTTGCGAAAAAAAAAAAAGAAAAACAAACCTGGGAAGAACAAAACAGATTTCATCATCTCGTTTTTGCACAAAGAAAATAAAAAACGAAAATGTTGAACCAAAAAAGAAGCATCTGACGAGAATGGAAATCTGGTTGTCATTCAAGTTGTCCTGCGTCTGCTATGAAGTAGTCTCGTTCCCATACGTTCGGAGCGTTGCGGGCGGACTTTAAAATGTTAGAACGAAAAACGGTTCTGGAGAGGTTTCTGCAGCGCAATTTGAAACCCAGCTGACGTGACAGCTGTCTCCAGAACGTCTGGGTACGTGTCCGACCTTAAGTTGCCTGAGCATCTAAGATGATTGAGTTCCGCAAGAGGTATCCACTAGATTCAATTATATTTATAGTTGCAGGCTCTCACGACTAAGGTGTTTTGCACGACGACAATCCCCTCACGATCATGTCTGATATGTAGCCACCATGAATAGAATGAATAATAATGATAACCATGACTCTGCCCAATGTGCCGCTGCTCGAGCAATACCTCTGTGAACTCGGCAAACGACCCTAAGACTTCATCAGGTGGTGACTTATTCGACCTTCCTTTGTTTCCTGGTCGATCGTTGTGTTCACTGCCAAATTAAACGGTCATTATACAGGAACGAATGGATTGATGTGTTGGGTGGAGATCAAGCGATCAATAAGAGCGTTCCTAGGACACGCCAGAGACCGAGTTCGACGGCGCCCTCAGCGAGATCTGCGTGTACGCCGTCGCCTACCCCGAGTCCCAGCCTGAGCATAGGCGATTCAGGATCATAGAAATCCCATTCGAGATCCCGCAGTACGGCCTCTGTTCGCGCGGCGTCCTCGAGCGCGAGCACTGGCACGAACGGGGCTGGGACAAGGATAGGCCTGGTTAGACTCCCTCTCCTACCCGGAGGCCCTTGCTGCGACGAGTACGCACACACCCTCCACAACTCGTCGTGTCGTCGCCTACTATGCTCTCCGTGGGTACTGCGCCGACTTATCGTGTCACGCCACCTGCGGTACACCCCGCAGACGAGGTCAGACAACCACAGGATTGCTGTCGCGTGTGCACAGACGTGTCAGGTCACACATAGAAAAAAGAAAAAAGAAAAGAACCCGACTGGCCCACTCCCTCTGCTTCTCGAATGCTGTTCTCTTCGTCCTCTTGGCCGTCTTCTTACACACCTCGCACAGATTGTCCGTTGAGCATGTTTCCGTATTCGTTGATGAGTCGAAGTCGAGGTCGCGTGTAACGCGCTCGTCGAGACGGAACCCAAATTGAGGCATCCTACGTGGAGCGGTGTTGCAGACATCCACTTGTGGATGTATTTTCCCACAACTGGTTGGCTCGAAGCGTTTTCCTTTTTCGTCCAAATCCAAATCCAAACTGTTTTCCTTTCTTGTCCAAATTCGTTTTACTTCAAGTTGGTTGGTTTCGTGACCCAATCAGAAGTCCTGTGAAAAATATGGTTGTATTTTATGCCAGTTTCCCACGATTGGATTACAGTATTGAAACACAACAGTCACAATCTGTAAGTAGTGGCATACTGAAGTCTTGTGGTCCAGCTCTTCGAATCTGCCAGACAGTGAGTAGTTTGCCTATTAGCCATTAGAACTCATTGACATGGCAGCTGTCGACTTGGATTTCTGTCAAGAATGTGAAACCGACAGTCGGGACCGCCCATAAAGTGGAACTTAATCGCCGAGAGGCTGACATGTGTCATAACACAGCCCTTAGTAGGCTAGTGTGTCCGAGTCACTGAGAGTCTCAGCTTAGCGCTGGCTACTAGCCGAGGGGTATAAGACCAGCCAACCAGCCGTCGAAGCAGACCATCTTTTTTCAGGTCGGCACTTTGATTTGTTACTTCCAGCGCTAGATATAGTATCATGGCCTCCGTCGACAAAGGCGTTGCTCTCGTCACCGGATCCGCCCAGGGTATCGGGCGCGGCATTGCACTTCGCCTTGCCAAGGACGGGTTCAACGTCGCGCTCAACGACATTTCATCTAAAGGTGAACAGCTTCGCGTCCTTGCGGACGAGATCGAAAAGATGGGCCGAAGGACGTTGTTGGCCCCAGGAGACGTAACCGTCGAGGAAGAGGTCAAGGGAATGGTTCAAACCGTTGTCGATCAATTCGGAGGGCTGGACGTCGTGAGTAGCATTATGGTTTTTATACAGCAATTTAATTGACCACGTCCTAACAGATGATAGCGAATGCGGGGATTGCTCTTATGACCCCCTTGGTGTCCAGTAGGCTCGCTACCGCGAGGTTTCCCCTGGGTTCGCGTGCTGACACAAATCTCTTACAGCCGAATTAGATGACTGGGAGCGGGTCATGGCCACAAATTTACGAGGCGTTTTCTTGTGCTACAAGTACGCGGCGCAGATGATGATTAAGCGAGGACACGGAGGACGAATTATTGGCGCAAGCTCTACGGTCGGGAAGTCGGCGTTGCCGCTGACTAGCGCTTACTCTGCCAGCAAGTTTGCTATCAGAGGCCTGACACAAGCTGCTGGTGAGAACTGATTGTGTTCTTTCCGAGCTCTTGCGTAGCTGATGGGCTCAGCGCTCGAACTCGGCGAACACAGTATCACGGTGAATTGCTACGCCCCTGGTCACATTGAGACACCGATGAGTGAGTGTCGGAGTATCTAAATCTTGGAATAGAACTGAGTGCGATCGGCAGCGGCTGAGGTGGACCATGTAAACGTGGATGATCAGCCATTGTTTGCTTCCGTTTTCAATGTAAGTTGACCCGTCTTGTTCGAGTCGGTTGTGATGTCACTCATGTAATCGGTAGCGCGTAAATACGCGCGCTATCAAGCGCATTGGTCAACCAGAGGACGTGGCCAATCTCGTGAGCTTCCTTGCTTCCAAAGAGGCGTCCTTGATGACCGGTACGTATTTTTTAATCTCAATTTGACGTTCACTCACTTGAATGCGTGTACTTGTTTCAGGGCAATGTGTGAGTAGTTCTTTCTTCCTTGCTCCTAAGGCGGCGGTGCTAAATTACTTGATCAGATCGCGCTTGATGGGGGATTAACCCTGTCTTGATCCACAAGCGTCCATGCTCTCATGGCCCTACTACAAGTCCCTTGAACTATATGTGTAATATTATCCTTCACGCTCAGGACTACAAATTTCTGACCCAAAACGGGCCATTCTACCGAGACAACGGTGCATCACGATTCACGAAGCGTTAGCTTACATAAATTGATCATCCCTTGCTGTTCTCCTCGCATGACCAGTGCAATTCGGCGCTTCTCACTTTACCCCCTTTCATCTGCTTCGAAGTAGTGTCTCATCGGTACCTGTTTTCGCAGCAAAGGAGCCTATCAGAATAGAACTCTGAATTCAACATTTAAGAATACATATCGCATCGATCAGTGTGAACGACTGATCTTTTCTTTCTTTATCTATTCTCGACCTACATTGGTTTCAGAACACCGCATTCGACGGTTACCCTTTTATAATTGCCCATCGGACGCCCGATATCAGCTCTTTGGTAGTATATCGGTTAGTACATCCGCTTGTCACTGAATTCCATTCAGTCCGCGGAAGAGCGGGGTTCGACTCCCCGCCAGAGAGGATCTTGGCTGTATCTTTTCTTTATTTTTTTCTCTCCCCCTGAAACCAGACAACCATAAGATAACTATCCTGGTCCTCGCAAGCGGGGAGCGTGACGCCGGTGGTGAGAGTACGACAATAGCATAATGTAAAGGGCTCTTGGATCCGAAATAGATCAATAGGATCCTACGTTTCTTTGATTAGTACAGGGCCAATTGCCCAGGCACCTGGCAGAGGTTCGTCACAGTGCTCGGGTTGAAGATCGACCTTTCACCGTTATCGGTTGATGATCGGTGCAAACTTCCGACGATTCGATTCGTCACCTCCATCGACACCATTCGGGTTTACGAATCGCCCATCAAACGTACTGCAGTCTGCGCCCCGCGCACTAAGTGCTTTTTAGTATAAATACACTCCCACAACCGGGTCATCGACACACACAATGCCGTCAACACAATGCCGTCAACGCGTCACGAGCCATCACAGACGATAAGAGAACCCAGCCCTCGATCATCCAACTATGCAAAGGAATCCCGCTGACGCCCATCGTTTCCCCCGACCAGCTCAAGTGGAATCTCCCCGTCACCCTCCTCGCCTGGACGGTTCCCTTGATCATCATCTGCGAATGCAATCTCAGAGGCGACTCCAGTAAGGTTCCCGACGCTCGACGAGATTCCAAAAGCGGTATCGATGTCTTCAAAGCGACCGCGGGTATCCTGGTCGAACAAATCTCGCATGCTGAGTACGAATCGAGGCATGATGGGGAACATGGTTGCGATCCAGATGACGCCAACGATGAGCGCCCAGTCAGGGGGTAGCGGGTTCGAGTTCGCGGTTGTTATTGAGTTGGGAATATCGTTGAGCAAATTCCTGCCTCGGGGAGATAAACAAGATCATTAGTGTCATGTACGCGCGCATGGACAGCATAACGAAAGCGAAGATATGCGTACAGTAAGAGGTAGGCAACACCCTCCCTGACGATCAAGGCCATATATCGATTGGGCTGCCACTGCTTCGTCACCTTGTACATTGCAATTGATTGCTTCACAGTCGGGATGAGGGCCAAGACCAATAATAAGAAATTGAAGAGAGTTGGGTAGATGACCGCGTATTGGTAGTATGGGCCGATTACAGGGAGTGATTCAGTGCAAACTGAAAAACTGAGTACATTGCTGATTCCAACTGAAAGCAAGGCAATAATGTTCGTAAATGTACTCAGTCTTCCAAGCGGATGGAGCCTTACCAGGGGTATAGATATACGGATTATTGAAGACAACTGTCAAAACAAGTTGGAAAGCTGTCTCAACCGTGTAGCAAAGCAGCAGAATGCCAAGGATTATCTTCGACCGATTCCACATCGCGTTGACCCGCAGAACCATTAAAACTGTAATAAAAGCCAAACATGTTCATGGGGTGATACAATGCCTGAGACAGTATAACTCACGATCGGAGGCAGCACCGAATGCCCAGAATGCCCAATTACCCGAGAAATGGAAGTCGCTACCTTAGGGATGGATTCATATCATTGATCTCAGTATCATCAACGATCAGTGAAACGACTTACATCTACAAGATCGTGAAGAAAGAATAGATTATGGGTGGAGTGACACATACGTCTACCACCCCAATGTAGTCTCGTCAAAGATCAACCCATTTTTGAGGTGGAAAAGCCAACCTTCAGAGGGCCAGGCACGAACGAGGTGCTAACTTGAATAAACATAATCAGCATAGCGACCCTGTCAATGTTTGGTCTTGAACATACAAAGTGCAAGCTCCCTTGAAAATGAATTCGGAGTGAATGGTGCGGTAGAACACGTGTTTCAGCGAGGATAGACTCACACAGCGCTATAGATCCCAACATAACGGACCTGTCAAAGCATTGTGGGTTAGTCACTACAACATCAGACTGAAGATCTGTGCACACACTATAAGAAACAATGTCGAGACCCATGTCCAGGGCTTGTTCTGCACTACCGTCAGTGACCAGGTACATCGCTTTATCGCTTGCTGACCCAAATGTGCTGGACCTATCAAGGTATTAAGCCAACAGACTTTATTAGAGTAGAGAGCACGTATACCTCACTGGGGAATGTGAGGACTATCGACGAGATGTGTAACCACTTTAGGATTATATATCTCAAACGTGCAGTTGCTCACTAAAATCATAGAGCACAATGGCAACCATCGCAACTGCACGTCAGCCTCATGTTAGATTACTAAATATCAATATGATCCGCAAACGACCTCACCGGATACATCGTTGTTTAGAATCTGAAGCTGAACAGCCGACTGCAAATTTGATGACATGGGGCAACAGCGTCTGGAATCTGGATACTATGTTCAGTGAATAGAAGAGAAAGAGAGTGAATAGATTAGACGGCGTTGCCTGGCAAATTTATCGTTGGCCTGATTATAAGCGTGTGGAGCGATGATAGGCTACAGCTTTTTGACAACAGCACGGAGATGAAAACCTGAAAACCTGAAATGTCGTGATGAACGTGTTGCCATTGAAAGTTGCCGAGAATCGACGCTCATGAACGAAGCGAAATTTTTTGGTATTGTTCACTTGAGCCATTTTTCTATTCCAAACGAGGGGCACTGAGCGAGCAGTCATCCGGGAAGCTAGCCTGCTTAGCTGCTTAGTAGCAGGGTTGCTTACTTGACCCCAAAAAATGTTCAGAAAGACGATACTTTCATCTTGCTCCCAGGATGGATAAAGTGATCGATATCCGATAATAGAATTTGTTTTGTGGAGTTAGTGCTGGCAGAATTCAATGAATGTGTCATCGTCAAGAACATGGATGCTATGTATGAACTTGGAGACGGTGAGACTAATACTATTACTAATACAACCAAGCAGAAGAAGTACTTTGTCGGATACATTAACCGAACACGTGATCGCGCCGGGCCTATAATCTACCATCATCGTGTCGACCCGCGGGAAGCTTCAGTGGCGCAGAGAACCGGTGCCAACTCATCATCAGGACGCGCGCGTTGCGTCAATTCAGCTCTTTTGGATACTGATTAAGCTGTTTACTTATGGTAGACCATACGAGCGGACATTTCATGTTTGCCAGGCTACACTGCCAAACCAGCATCACCGACCTGGACTCCGGGCCGCTCTGCTACAACAGGTCTGAGTCGACTTATCGATCCTTTCCATGACCGTCGAATCTACTCATCTGCCTCAAGTTGGCCTTGAATACTTCAAGACGTGGATACGAGTGAAACATGCACTGCATGCTTCCTCCCTTTGGGCGTTTGTCCAGCTGGATTTGTAAGTACCGCCCACCGCATCTGCAATCAAAAGTTAACCGGCCAATAGGGACTTTGAGGCATTTTCACCAATGGCCGCTGTGATTCTGTACACGTCATCTAGGGGCACATTCTGATCTTCTCTTAGGCCTCGCTTTGCCATGACAACATAACCTAGATCATTGTCGAGGGCGGTGTGCGTTCGTCAACGCATACGAATATTTGCTTGTCCTCCGAGTCTGGGCAGAGTTGCAGCGCCGGCAGATGGGGGGCACAAATTGTGATCGATAACTTTTAGATTCTGTTTCTGATATCATCTGATTGTATACTTGCCTAGATCGCGCAGCCTTACTTCTTTCCGGCCTGTCGGACGCGGTCCCGTAAGGCTCGGTCAGGCCAGGGTCATGTCCGTCATACCATTGGCAAAAGAACCCGCCGGATCATATCAAACAACTCCTGTGCCAACTTTGCGCTCAGTCTCAGTACTTGCGCCACTCGCCACCTCCACCTTTCACCACCACCACCATGACATCACCGCACGTGGACGTGTACCAAACAGCAGAGCGCCCTATGCACAAGCTCCGTGACCGCGCTAACGGCCCGCGACGCCGGTCGTTGGATTATATACGGTATGATTGCACCTTCCGAACCCGGTCATTCACATACGCAATGCCGTCAACACGTCTCGGGGGGTGAGGTCTGGTCCGCCTGGAGGCCTAGAGGCTCGCCACCATCATCATATCAACCACAACGGAAACCCATTCTCGCTAATACGAATATACGAGGCTATATAGATACAAGGTACGTCGGGTTGTCAAGTGTAAGAGTCAGCTCAGTAGGGACGTTCGGCGCGATAGTGATGTTAGAGGTGGCGATGATGGTGATAATGAACATCGTGAACATTCCGATCCGATCAATCAACCCCATCTGATCGTGTTCTACGAGGCCAGTGGGGGATCTTATGTCCGTCGCATGGAGGGGAATATTCAAAGGCTCCGACAAGATATACAGGCACACAAGAATAGCGAGGGGCAGGACGACGTACTCCACCCGCTGATGAGGGACGGAAGGACGAACACAAGCACTTGGCAGAAGGGTGGGGTAGGAAGAGCAAGCACAAAAGCTCGTATCCTCACGCTGGCGGCCCTATAGATTCTGGATTTGGACTATCAGGAATTGCTTCTCGTCCTAAAGGGGAGGTGTCAGATGCCCAGTTCCTATCACAAGGAAACAGTGAACTGGGTACGCACGCTAAACTGTTCGTCCTCCTTGTCGTTGTGAAAGTTCTTCAGGAATGTGAGTAGCTTCTCCTTGTTCCGCCGGAGTATGGTTTCAATCTGAGGTGGTTTCTTTGGATTTGCGACGAAGACCTGCCGCGCGAACGAAAGTCAAACGGAGTCAGGGTCATAGGAGGCGCTGGGATGGAAGTGAAGCTGAATGAAATGAAAAGATACGTACTTTGAAGACGTGAAATGCTTCAAACTGAATGTTCTTGCTCTTATCGCGCAGCATGTTCATCATCATCTTGAGGTTCGCCTCCTGACCGATGTAACGTGTCATAACATTGAAGTTGGCGCGATCGAGCAGTATCTCGCCGAGAAGCTTGAGCGATTGCCGTTTGGTAACATAATTGGTGGAAAGGATAAGTGTCGTAAAGGACGCAAAGAACTGTGAAACGAGATCAGTTTTAGGGTCAACGTGAGGGCGGTGTGACAGCAACGTACTCTGTCGTAATTCTTTTCCAGGTATTCTGCCACCATGGATTTGTGGCGGGCGAGGGTATCCTTTAGATTAGCGAATGCATCGCAGGAGACCCCGAACGACGTCGTCTCGATATAGTGTGGGAACATGTAAAAGCTAAGCCGAGATCAGTAGATCAGTGCAAGGGGGAGGTGAGCGCTCACTGTTCAGAATGGAGAAGGATCTTTGCGAGTTGCTCGTGTCGAAGCATCTCCCGCAAGATCATGCCAGTGTTGAGCGAGATCTCCTCGTTACCGTATCCAGCAAGGGCGGCAAAGATAACCTCCTCGTGTCGCGCACATATGTACTCGACGGTGGGCAAGCGAGCGCCGATCTGGCGCCGCAAGAGGTTGTTGAATATCTGGACAACATCTTTCCGAGATTCGAAGTCGAAACGTGCAATGTTCTGGACGAGGTTCAGGAGGAGGTCGGTGGAGTAGGTTTCTTGGGCGAGTTGGGCGATCAGCTCGGGTACGGGTTCTGTCGCTGGCGTAGTGGGTTTGGGGTAGATGGAGCAGCAGAGGAGGAGGGCGAAGACGCACCACCGTCGCCGTAGAGGATAGCCTTGACGGCTTGGAGGTTTCTGGAGACTTCCTCGCTCGCCTGGATAGATAGTAATGATTGCGCTGACGACGGTTGTCTGGGACGACATACCTTTCTGCGTGTTTCGGTGTTGGATGGCCCGGAGTCGAGCTTTGGGATGGCATCACGAAGACCGCGGATAAGGTCTGGCGGTGTCCGTGGCTTTGTCTTGAAGAAGTTCATGAGAGAGAAAGAGAGAGAGAGATCAGTGAGGCCCTCAGCGCCGGGTGCTGTTCGGAAAGATAGTTAGAAAGAGAGCACTTTGGTTGACGTGAGGGTGACCAGCTGAGCCTGACACATGGCTACTACAGTACAGCCTGCCTGACCAACCCATTCTCTGCCTCAGATCAGTCCCGTTGCTGCCCCATTCCATCCTGTCAGGGTGCTGGAAGTCCTTGGAACAATGTCCCAAAGATACCCATTCGCTCGCACACACCGCCCCGCTGCTTCCACACCCATGTCAAATTCATCCAGGGCCCTGGCAGCTGTCTCCGTCATCCGTGACTAAGGTGACCTATGCTTTCGTCTGGTCGAATACTACTACAAAACTACCGGAGCGGGGTGCCCTGTCCGGCGTGCTGCCATGTGCGCATCGACGGGTTCGTCAGCAACCTGGAGGCAATTCGATATCTGAGAATTCAAACAGCGTGAGGACCCTCGGTCACGCAAGAAGAAACCGTCGACTGGCAGTTCCTTATATGTATCTAACTTCAATCGTAATCTCATCGTTCGCCGCCTTCAAAAGCGGAAACCCCAGTTTCTCGTTGGAGACGGCTCGTAACTTGATTCGCATACGAAGGAAGCCCCCGGGGGAAGGTTTGTGACGCCCGCGTCACGCGGCGAAGGTATAGCACACCGGACACGGCAAGCTGAAAGATTCGGACCAGAAGAATGTCAGGTTTGAGAGGGTACTGGTCACAAAAATGGATAAATCCTCGCGACGTCCTCTGGAGTACGTCAATAACCAGCGGAAAGAAGCCTGCAGCGAAGAAATAAAACGCATCGATTAGGGTATTCATCTCCGTGGTACTGTCAGAATCATCGTATCTCTAGTACGTCCCCTTCATTTTATTTTCATTCATTTCATCTTTTTTTTTGCCAGTCAAATGTCATGTGCGTGAGCGTGTCTGACCGCAGCAAGCGGTTGCGCCGCCGCCGCCGTTGCACCGAAGCCATCGCGATTGTCCGACATCAACTGAATGGCAACCTCCTTAGCTCGGATCGCACCAAGTGGCGTCGTCGTCCCACCAGTGGACGGCGTCGACACGGTTGCGACCGTCGTATGCGCTCTCGTGCGAATGATCGAACTGGGGAATAAGACCGTCAATGAACCATGCTCACCTCCGCGAGAAACAAAAAGGCATGACAACGACTTACGTCCCCGCCTTGACAAGCTCCGAAAACCTCGCATACTTTTTGGCCTCCGTCATGTACATCCCGGTCCCCAAGACCGCGTGCTCGATGACGTCTCCTTCACTATTTTCATCACCAATGCGACCCCAAAATTCTTTGCTTTTGTTATCAATAATGACCGCTGCCGCCGGCGCGACCGACGACGAGGACCCCATCAGGGCATTCCACGACCGGCCCTGAATCGGGCCCACCACGGGCTCCACGTAGAGCATTACCTTTTCGAGTCGCGGGTTTGCCGATACGACGAGCAAAAAGGTGTTCCACACTGCAGGGAGCTGCGCACGGACGCAACGCAAACGCGGCGCCATGCTCAGTGCCCGCGCAAGCGGGATCGTGCTCGGCGAACTCGATATCCGTAGCGCAAAGTGCACCGTTTCCTGTACCGGGGTCAAAGCATGCGTTCGTCGTCATCATCAGCGCTCATGGCGGTGCGCGGGAACCAGGAAAGGAGGTGCTCACCAACTGAGACCAGGATTCGATCGCCTGTGCGAGCCGCCGCAGGACATACGTAGGACGTGGATGTGTGAGGTACACAGCGGGGTCCTTGCGGATGGTCAGATGTGCGATCGCACGCCGCTGCTCGAGGGCGCTACAGAACGCCTCCCCGTCGATGTCAACCGAGGTTGAACAGATGCCACTGACGTTGAGACAGACGTCGACGTCTTGTACGTGTTTGCAGAGCGTGAGCACGCCCGCGCAGCCGTGCC